>KK120964.1:297799-331367 GCA_000611955.2 Stegodyphus mimosarum | reverse complement strand
ATGCCGAAACATTTCATAATATACTAGATGAATATACATTTATACTAACACAAGAAAGTTAGTGCTGATAATTTGGATTCCAACAATTATTAAATATTAAAAATAATCTTAATTTGGCTATACCGGCTTAGTGACCGAAACTAAAGCACAAAACCTCCAAAATTCAAACACATGGTTTTCTACTGTCTCGAGTTGCTAAAACACGATGGACAAAACGGGCATCAAAACGTGCTTCTTACGTCCTTCTGAATTCATAAAGTCTATAACTTATGTCAAAGTGTCCAAAGAGGAGTTGCATCTACATAATAGGAGAATCCGTTTAATAATGTTATGTTGTGAAATACCTGAAAATAATTTATGAAAAGGCAAAAAATCCTGCTTCTGAAATGCTACGCCAAATCATCAAGGAAGTTCCATTGCACCACACCTCACGCTTGCGTTCATACAAAGAAAGAGAACATCTTGCCAAAACCGTTATTTATAGCAGGCGTTGGTCGCCACGCAGAACTGGAAATCTTCGTGAAAATGTGATTATTCCTTCATACAATTTTAGGTGAGCCGGTTCACTTATTGAAACACTTGTTTGCCTTATCCTGAGTCGAACAATATGTGAAAACGTTGTATAGCTTTTAGCGAATGTGAAGATAATGATACTAAACAGATATTGAATTCGATACTAAAAAAAGCATAAGAAGGAGGATAAAGCAGTTATTAATTTGAGATGAGAAACTAATGTGAAGCGTTCTGTAGAGCGGCGTGCTGCATGTTTCACGATCAAAACCAAATTCTGAACATTTTTACAGGAGGTTGGACCATCGCAAAGTAAGGGCATCTCTCGCCGCCTTCATCCAAAAAGTGCGAACATGATTTGACCTGAACTGAAAGTATATTTCAATAATATCGTGCAAACGGTAGGCATGTCCCGCGCGATAAAGTAACACCGTAAAGATGCGTCATGTGCTAAAGTCCTGAGCAGTGATTTTCAAAGGAGGTAAGGCAGGAAGAGGCAGCGTAAAGGAGGCGATCAGTTGTCACCGCAGCAGAACTCGGAAAAGGTAGTGCACAAATTCATCTGACTTGAGCCCCTCTGTACACATCAAGATCATCAGGGTAGTATGTCGCGCTTAGCAGTCCATAATGCATATGTCCAACCAAGCTGCTGCAGTTAGTTCAAGGAGTTCAAATACATCTTATAACTTCTGGATGGAAGGATCTGGCATGCTTGATATTTCTGTCAGATATTTGAATTTGGTGAGAAAAGCTAGAAGTTTAAAGCCAGAGAAAACTGTCCTTATTTTCTAGTAGCGTATTCGTATGACTCACGGCAGGGTTTCTGGATTTGGGTAGATACATTACGGGAGAATTTTCATCGAAAATATCTTTCTTTCTTCTATTTTATATTTTTCCGTAATATTCTTATTTTCTTTCTCTAATATTCTTATATTTCTTATCTTTCTGTGTAATATTTGTTCCAAGTTCCTTTCGTTTGGCGTAGTGCGGGTATTCCCTAGAAATACCCTGGAAGTCCTTTTGACATGGAGGTCCTCTGGACAGTAAACAAGTATAGGTTAAATACGGCAAAATCCACTTCATATACACTCACGTTTGTGAAAATTGCAACAGCATGAAGGACTTACGCGAGTGAGCTGAAATTTTCAGGAAATGCAAAGTAGCGCATGATATGCAAATGATTAGAATTGCAAATCCGTAGCGCATGCGTATGCTGAGCAGCGCCCTCTGAACGGCTGATGGATCCGAATAAATAGACGGCTGTAGCGAGGCGTGTATGGTTATCGGTGGTTATCTGCTAGTGGTAAACGTTAACTCAATCTGTACTTATGCCTCGTCGACGAAAGAGAGCGAGATTTGAACAACTTACAGAGTTTGAACGAGGGAGAATCATCGGCCTTCGTGAAGCTGGATTGTCGTATCGTGCAGTAGCCTCTCGTGTGCAGCGTAACAGCAGCACAGTGATGCGCGTTTGGAAGCAGTGGACGGACGAGTGTCGGACAACTCGGAAATCCGGGAGTGGACCCCGAAATGTGACGTCAGCTCGCGATGATAGACACCTGGTCCGCATGGCGCGGACGGACCGTACAGCTTCCTCTAGACAATTGGCAGCACTGTGGTCAATAGCTACAGGTGTTTCATTGTGTGCTTCATCAATTCGTAGACGTCTGCTGCAGTGTGGACTGCGCGCACGGACTCCTTTATACAGGATCCCCCTAACGCACGACCATCGCCGCCTGCGGCTACAATGGGCCAATCAGCATAGAGACTGGCGTGCTGATTGGCAGCATGTCGTGTTTTCTGACGAATCCCGCTTTAATTTGTGGTACCATGATGGCCGCATTCGTGTCAGACGCTATGCCGGTGAACGCCACCTTCCGGAGTGCATTATCGAACGCCACAGTGGACGAACACCCGGAGTTATGGTCTGGGGCGCCATAGCATATCATAGACGATCTCAATTGCTACGAATTGTGGGCAATCTGAACAGCAACCGGTATATCCGTGAAGTTCTACAGCCCGAAGCTGTTCCCTTCCTTCAAAGCTTGCCAGGCGCTGTATTTCAACAGGACAATGCCCGCCCTCATACTGCTCGGATTGTTAAATCCTTCTTTGCAGCGCAGCAGGTACAGCTTCTTCCTTGGCCTGCGTGTTCCCCGGATATGTCGCCAATTGAACATGTGTGGGATGTCATTGGTCGGCGTCTTGCTCGTGATCCTCGTCCTGTTGCGTCTGCAGACGAACTTTGGGTACGCGTACAAACGATATGGAATGCTCTTCCTCAGTCAGACATTCAAACTTTGTTTGACTCCATGCCATGTCGTGTAGCAGCACTTATTGCGGCGCGTCTTGGCCACACAAAATACTGATTCTGATCTCTTGTTCTTGTTTGTTTGCTTTGAACATTTAATCATTTATTTGTACCACTACCACTCAACTGTGTATTAAATTGCATTCAATTATGACGATTCCTTCTTGGTGTTGCAATTTTCACAAACGTGAGTGTACATTCGTTGAAACAACCGTATTGATTGTGTCCAAAATTTGGCAACGAAAACATATATATATATATATTACAAGTTTATAAGGTTTAATAATAAATAAAATAAAAGTAACAGGTGAGCAATTTCTGCTCTTGAGTTATAAAGGATTGAATTTAAGAAACACGTATCCTGCAACTTTAATAATATAAATAATAAATTCGAATAATAACTCATTCTCATTCCCGATTGGTTGCAGAATTTTTAATTCCCTATGCAATTTTTTATAGCATAGGATAAACGTTTTGATTTTTTTTATTTTTCAAAATTTCATATATTCTTGCTGGAGGGCGGTTTCGTAATAGATTGAATGCACACAGAATCGGTGATAGCTTGATAAAATTTGTTTTAATAAAAGAATCAATTTACGGTTCTGGAACTTTCACAAAAACGTACTCGTTTTGTTATTCTCAGGTTCTTATAGCATAATCAGTACTTACACTTTAAACTACTAAGAACGTTAGTGCAATGCAAATCACATCTAAAAGCAAGGTAAATCTAGATCTTTTTAAAACGTATCTAAAGTACGAAATCTTTTTAAAACGAATCTGAAGCACAAACTCTTTTTAAAACGTAGCTGTCACAAATATCCAATACTCCGAATTGAGCTCTGAACTAATAACTCTGAGAAATTGATGCTCATTCAGGCCTCATACAGTTTTCAACCGACTGCAGAAATATTTCCAGAAGTTTCTGCTGCTTGAATTTGCTGAAGCCAATAACGGCTGGACACGGCTACAGTTGCATATGAAATCAATAACAGTAACTCAGTTGCAGTACCTATTACGGTGGGGAATACCATATAAATATTTCCATATGTTAGTACCAAAAGAATAAAAATGGGCCATTTCATTTCTCCATAAGAATAGATTATATCATTTCTCAGTTAGCTGTTAATCATAGGATATGTCTCATGTACTTGTAAAGATCGCAAAATAAAAGTTTTATGTGTGTCTAAAATCTTTGAACAAATACTTTGACTGTCCTCTTTTTAAACAAAATAGCAGAAGGTTCTTTCACAAGAAATTGGCAAATATAAGTCCTGTATTAAAGGATTCGGAGAATTTATATTTATCGTAGAAACCAAATATAATATATGTAAAATTATAAATGTAATATGATGTATGTAATGTGCATTTGTATTATTACCACCACTTATATCACGTAGCTTTGCTATACTGTGTGTATTTTGCCTCTGTTTATTTATGCTTATATTGTGTCATACTAACGCTACGTAAGTGGGTCGTATTTGCATTTATATTGCAATATTTATGATTGAGTATAACAAACAATTGTCTAGATGGTCAAGTCATCATGACTGCTATGGAAACAATTGTGTCTGATACTATATTAAAATGAGCAATTTTAAAGACATTCTTTCATTGAATATTTTATACAAATTTTCACCTTTAAAAACAGGTTGCAATAGCATGAAATGTTCAGAGCAATTTGCACCTTTATTTCTCTCGTCTTAGAAGCTGCTTTAATTTTTTGCTTGCTTTATATATACATGTTACTGTGAAAGACCGAAATTGGAGAACGTCGACTTTCACCGGAGAATGTCAACATTCACCAAATACGTCGGTGAAAGATCGAATATAACACTGCATTCTTGTACATTCGGACCCTCACCGGTGTATGTCGACAATCGCAGATATGCTCTGATGTAGGTCGAAAAGAGAGGCGACCGGCTGTTTCCCACAAATGCAGTTGTAAAAGCAAGGGCCTCTTTTGCATTTCAAAGTCTCATAATAGTTTAAGTTCTTCCAATTAATCGGATTTGAATCACATAATTTAGTAAGTTTTTATTACTATTAATTTATTTTCTCATTTACTACGTCCTGTATAATTAAGTAAGTTTTTTAACTTCTATTATTTTCCTTCCTCATTTTGAATGTATTGTGTGTTTTAAGTACTTCTGTGTTTTTTCGCGACTGAATTACGGAGAAGAAAATATAATATTCTCATATATTCAACATTCATCATTAGTACATGGTGAATGTCGACATTCACTGGTGTAAGTCAGAAATAAGAGTATTTGGAAAATATTTCGGACATACACCAAGCGACTATGTGAATGCTGACATTCACCGGTGAAAGTCAACATTCTCCAGATTTCGGTGTTTCACCGTAACATATATATGAAAGGGATGATTTTGTTTTGATTTTATTCAATTATGGCAAAGCATACGAGGGTTATCTCCCTAAAGAAAAGGATGCCTTCGTAGAGGACTTTTTAAGGAAGATTGTCTCGTATGCGCGTTACATATGGGGCACCCACAAAAATGCCTATGCGGCCGGCGCTTTCCGCGAAGTTCGAACTCCAGACCGAACTACCAGTATTCATAGATATAATCGCTCGGCTGCTGGAGCCATGAATGAAAGTGGTTAAAATATACATATAAAATAGACGTTTCTGTTAGAATAACCAGTACATTCTGCTTGTGATATTTTATTAACTTAACTATACTTCTGAATAAATTGTGTCCTCGTATTATATTAAAAAAATTCATATGGAAGTTTTGAAAAAATAATTTAATACTAAACTAGTAAATTTCTGTAAAATGTAACAGCGTACATTTGTAGTTTTAACATAAGAAAGGCAGATAGTAATAAATATTTTAAGTCGAAAATTTCGCAAATATGAACTATTAATAGGTGAGTTAAGAAGGTTTAGCTTGAAATTTATATTCACGCAGTAAGCTTAACGGACTGTTATAAATAATTTCTTCGTTTATTAACATGTCAATAATGTCGTCAGTGAAACATTATTTTAAATTTGGGTTTTAAAACATGTGTGTGGTTATATTATTCAACAAAATCTTTCCGCTGATTCATTCTATTAAGTTTTACTAGCAAGAAATATTGTCTATGTTACACATAATTCATGATTCAGTAATAAGAAAATTACATCATGGAAGGATTAGAACTCAATCTAACTTACGTCTTACGTTTTAAGCATGACAAATCATAGTATTGTATGAATGATTATGAAGTAAGAGTTTGAAATTTGAAGAAAATGATTTTGGTTTTAAGTTTCTCTCCAGCTTAATTATGCATGTTGCAAGATAAATTACTCTACAGCAAACTGTTGAAAAGCTCGTATTCAGATTTTCTCCCTTCTTATAATTTAACGCGTGCAGCATGATATTAATTGCTTTTTTACTACATATAGCTTTTTAATTAATTTGTCCACAGCATTTATTCTAAATCTTTTTTCGATTAATAATATGTCACTTTTTTCATTTCGACTTCCCGTGAATTTAGCTCTCTTTAAGCTCCAACCGTACTTTAATACTAAGTAAAATCAAGAGATTTGAGGCTTCGCCTGAAATTTGTTTTTATTCGTTCAAATTTACAATTTCCTTTCAAAGACTTATAATATATAGTAAAGTTACACGCTCTCTTTCATTCCTTATTACTTTTGACCTTGACATGTAGCATTGCCAATCGTGTATGCTACCCATTGTTGCATTTACTTTCAGTTCTAACTTTACTGAACTTCCTAGCTTATGTGGTCCGCATTGCTAGAAAAGGACATTGTTAAGTTTTGTTTGCATTTTTCAATTATTCAGGTTCTTTATCATAAGAAATGTTAAACCCAATTAACCTTCCTAAAACTTACTTTAAGTTTTAATCTTAAAATATAGGGTAAATATTTTTATTACAAAAATATATAACATGCTTAGGTTTAATGGATCAACATTTAGTAAATTAATGTAAACGTTGTAAATAGACGTAGCTACGTCCTTGTTTTAGATACATTTTAAAAAATTTCTTTTGAAGAGATTTTAATTTAGTGCCTTCATTGACTTTTATTTCTGATTAGATTGCTCAATTTTCGTGAATAATATTACACCCATATTACATAAAACCCGATTACACATCACATTACATAAAAGCATACATTTCCAAAATCAGGTTTATTGGCTATAAAAAAGCTTTTCAAAGACCTCAGTTCAAAGGCATCTATTTCAGTGCATCTATGGGCAGATTCAAAAGTCCTAAAATGTGTTTATTGGTATAATTACACTGAACAACAGAACTCTGAGTGCAAATATATGTTTTGGGAAAATTACCTATTGCCGAATGGAAATTTTGAAAGCTCGAGGGAAAAATTCAGGTAGTAGTTCTTTTAACGATCTTAGAAAAATTAGCAAAATCCTTTTTTAAAGCTCAAACAATGAGTTTAAAATATTCTCTTTGAAAGAAAACATTTTATAACACAAAGGGGAAAAAAAGCATGAAAACTATGTTTGCTGTGATGATTATTCTGAACCTAATCATCATGACGTAATTAAGTTGAGGAAGTTTACAAAAGATAAAAAGTAGCTCTGTCAACGGCTTACATTCTATGTCGTATTTTTGTTTTTTCAGTTGGGATGTTACAAAACTTAGGAACAATTTACAAAATTTTATCTATCAGATAAGCCTTAAATTTCTTTTAAAAATGTCACTTTCATAAGTATATTGAGTGAATGTCTTTAGATTTATCTTCAAGAATAATTGAAGTTTTGATTCGTTTAATGTTTCACAAATGTGCTGCAATTTTAAAGTTTTCAGGTTGTCTTGCATTCAGAAATTTTCCGAAATGTTTGCGGTTCTATATAATTTTACTCTAACACTTTTTAAATTATAACTAGTGTGGGAATCGTGCCTCAACGAAGCACCAGATGTCGCTATCTGCATCTACGGTATTAACGCTCCAGGTAAACACATCTTCCATTTGGATAGAGAAGGCAGAGAGAAGCGATCTAACGGAACGCTCACGAAGGAGCTACAACTAGACGCTTACCGGTTGCGCGTAGGTGATCGGATCTGGACTTATCCAATGTGACCACACGTAGGAGGTCGGCTGTTGTGTTGTGATACCTCTCCAAAATATATTTAATCCATCTGTACATACTCATCCCGTTATCTTTTCTTCTGTGAACCAGGAATAAAACCTGATACTTTGAACAGTGGGAGTGATCTCTATTTACTGATAAGACGTCACCCCCACACTAGATTCATTTGAATTTCTGAATATCTTGCTGCCACTAAATGCATTTACGCGCTGTAGGATACAGGATTATCTCAGCCCTGTAGTTTAATTCTACTTCTTGTTAATATCTTGAATTCTTGAGTTTTGTTTCTACTGCTTCAGTTACCGCCCAAGCAGAAGCGTAGTATGTTAGCGTCGAGTTGACACATTGTAAATAAGAGTGTAATAAAGGGTAGTTTTAACTCTTCTTCTGTGCAGTCACTATTTTCTAGAACTCACACAAGAGCTGTACAGTAGAACTCTACATCTGGCTCCCGAACATTCTACTCGGATCCAATGACAAATAATCAGGACGGACAATCATCCTTACAAGAGGCAAAAGTCGTAGACCCGATGGTCACAAGCACATTGGATGGATTTGGCTTTTTAATACAGACTATAAAACCGGCAATTAAACTAGCAATGGTATTCGACGGTAAAAATTCCGTCACTTCATTCCTGGAATCCCTTGAGAGGCATTTTCAGTTGTATCCTGTACCTGTTATGTATTACATATTTCAGTTGTGATTTAAATTGTTTTAAAGGTAATGATTTAACGTATTTTGCTTCAGACTTAAAGATTAATCTGTTTTTATTTTTGTAGTTGAATTTAAGTTTCTTTGCCTTGTTGAAAAGTAATTGTTGTCATTTAATTTGTTTTCGTGACAGTTTTGGTTAACGCTGATTTTTTTAAGTTGCTTGAGTAATTAATTTTTCTTCTTTTCTTTTGGTTGGTTAACTATTTAAATTTCTGTTTAGTTAATATTTTTCTTCTTAACTTGGTTGTTAATGTTAATCTCTTGATAAGTTGACCCTTAAAGTCAATCTTTTTAAAGTTCTTCTAAAGTTTTGTTTACACAAGTTGGTGTTTAAAGTTTTAATTAAGTTTTAACGTGCCCCCTTTTCTGCTAATTTTGGGATCCATATTTTCTGACTATGGTGGTCGTTTTGGTGTTGTGGAGAACATAATTTTTTTTCATACTTGATTATTATATTTTAACTGAAGTAATTTTTATTTCCTTACTATGGTGGTCGTGTTTGGTGTTGTAATAAACCCAAGAAAATTATCTATGTAATTATTATATTTTAATTGAAGTACTTTCAGCCTTGAACTTAATTTGCGTTTAAGGAAAAAAAAACTTTCCGTTGCCTTGCGGGAATTTACGACTTTGTTTTTCACGTCAGACAGGGTCTGGGAAGCATCTGTCATCATTGAAACGTTTTGCACCCTGCTGAAGAGGCTAACTCCAACACTACTAACCCTGCACCAAGGTCGAGAGCACGGGGTGTTTGCAGGACTTGCAGGCTTTTCCAATACAGGATTGGGACCCCTCGACGAGGCTAGAGGTGATTGACCTTGGTGTTTCAGCTGTAACTGACCTTGGTGGATCAGCGATTATTCGCCAATTTCTGGAGTTCGAACTACATTGGCTTCACCTTCCTGTGTGTTTTTCCCCTGGGGTTGCCGGGCTGTTGGCTGTTTTCTTACCATCTAAAATCACCAAACGAGTATTTTTGGCGAATGGAGTAAAAAGGCTGGGAGCTAGCTACGAGGTCAGACAGACACAGACGGAAGGGGACGGAGATTGGAGCTGAGAGAGAGAGACGTTGGTGACAACGAGAAAAGTACTATCTGGAGCCACGAGAGTTGCTGTCTGCGTTCATAGAACGATGTATGAAGGAAATGGAGGAGAAAAACCACATAGGTTGGGCGACTAAATGAGGACGAATCCCACATAGAAGGGGCGGAAGGCTCCGAAGCTACCTTTTCCTGTTCAGATTTCTAATTTTCATTCTTTTCTTTTTAGCAAAAAAAAATGTGGCTGCGCTGTGACGTGGCCGAAGTTCGCTTGTCGGATGTCTAAGCCTACAAATGTATCTACTATGTTAACTTCACTGTTTGGAACGGTATGAAAATTTTGTTTATTCTCACAACCGCCACCAATGTAAAAATTTGTATTTAGTCAGTTATCTCTTAATAAATTCTATATTTAATTTTAACATTTCTTGTAATGTTTTCACTTTTTAATTTAGTACACTGGACCCAATAGTATTTTACACAACGCATAAATTTAATTGTTCTGTTAAAGCCCTCTTAGCCACTATTTACTGTTTATTTGAAACCAGTTTTTACTGGAGATATTGTGTTATCATGTGTATCACAAACTTTACATATTCATGTGATTTAGAATGGTTATCCAAATATTGACTTTCATTTGATATTGAACTTAAAACATAAACATAAACTCTTAAGTTATAAAAAACTCCAACATACCTGAAAGACAAAATGCAGCCATTGCCTTGAGTGCCCTCCGAGGGCTGGCGGAGACTTGGTGGAAAG
Source organism: Stegodyphus mimosarum (assembly GCA_000611955.2). NCBI lineage: Eukaryota > Metazoa > Arthropoda > Arachnida > Araneae > Eresidae > Stegodyphus > Stegodyphus mimosarum. The sequence continues at coordinate 320,953 of KK120964.1, read as the reverse complement.
GAATTGGGAAATTTTTATTCCGGGATCTCCTAAAGGCTTTCCAGATTGTAAAAGATCGTGCCAAACTTGAATAGAAACTGAAACAATTTTCTGATTTAATGTCTGATATTTCTAGCAATGCAAATTTGAGAAATGTTGGAGGTAATGAAAACAGAATTTGTAGTCTCATCTCTAAACTTCAGTATGCAATAAATAGCTAAACCACTACAATATTCGCTTATAATCCAAATCATCTCAAATATCATTGCTAAAATTAGGTACATAAATGCCTAAGGAAATGATACAGAATCACACGTGGCCCTGTTACCACGAGAACCACAAAAGTCTTACAAACAGATTTTCTGTTGATATTCAGGTAGATGGCAGCAAAATTGTTGGAAATATTCTTCTTGGAGACATTAATAGCAACTTACGTCTGTTTCATCTGTACGTTACAACATCACTGAAATAGGAAATGTCCAATTCGATCGGAGCAATCCATTACGCGGACATGTTTTCGTGCAGAAGACGAAATACTAAATGCTATGGCACAAGAATTAATTGAATCATTCACTTCAAATAGTAACAAAAGTCATCCTTTGAGACATATCCTCAACAGATATTATACAACGTTCATTGTCCACACTTCTCCTAAGGAAGTAAACGATATAATTCGTAAACTGAACATCAAAAATGCTGTGAGCTGGCTGACATAACCGTGGGATTGTTTTCGAAACCCACAGAAGGCAAGAATTTTGTAAGTGCCAATATCTTTGCGGCTTGGGCAACGCAAAATTCTGTCAAGCCAGAAGTCATCGTAAGTGGTTGATTGAGGGATAAGAGAACATAAGAGAACTTGAGATAGCTTCCTTCTTCGATATATTCCTTCAGAATTGGAATGGTGTACAGATTCATATTCTGTCCTATAAGATGCACAAACCCTAAATCTAACGAAAGGAAGCAACCAATTGTTCTTGGCTAGAATAAAATTCTTGGACATGATCTGATGTTACTCTCAGACGTGATAAACGTGCCAGACGTCAGTGAGATAAGTCACCTAACGGGTTGAGTTTTGCTCCGTTGTTTACGCTTAATCAGGACTGCAGGATTAAGACGTGTTCAGCATCATTCGTATTTTCTTTTAAAATTTAGTTGATTTTCTTGCATGAATACTTTGTGTAATTTATCCAAAATAAAGACAAAGTAAAACACTTGTAATTTTTAAGTAAGTAATGATTTCTTCACATTTTAGAATAACAATTAATGTTTTAATAAAAATACTTTCTTCTTCTTTTAATTTAATATTAATTTCAATTCATCCTGGGTCAATTTTATTCATTAATATGTCTATTAACTATTTAAAAGGTTTTGGATTTCACATAGAGCGCTGGTGCTTACGTCTTCTGTGATCTGTTTCCCTTATACCTGCATGTTGGCTCTCAGACAACCCATTTTTACGGTGAAGTCGAGACCATCCATTTAGCCCTGCAACAGTTTCTGCCCGTCTCACTCCCCTTGATAAGGCTGTAATTTTATTGGACTCAAGTTCTGCTCTTCAGGCCTTAGTAACCTACGAAAACAAAGTCCAGAGCTGCAGGAAGCTGTTGAGCAGAACTCAGACAAAGATTGCTTTGCTGTGGGTGCCATCACATTTTTGTCTTTGGGGAAATGAAATGGCTGACCTTTTGGCAAAAAAAGATACTGATATCCTCCGAAGGTCTTCCAGAGACATATCTCTTCACTATGCTAAACTTGAAATTATTAGGATTTATAAAAACTTCTTACGTAATGCTGCTGTTAGTGCTTCTGAAAATAAATCCTGGAGTTTGATATTGAATGCTGACTGTATCTCGGACTGTCCTCGTGCTACTGCTGTGGCTGAATTTAGACTATTGACTCGAAATGACTACCTTGGTGCTTATTTGTTTCATTTTAATCTGACCTTCCTCACTTTTACATGCTTTGTGTGATTCTGGACAAGTCACGAACGCTGCTCATCTGGACGTGTGCTCTGAACTTATGAGTTTGGATTGTTTTTTAAAGAAGTATTGGAGAGCTCGTTGCCTAATGACCAGATGTTCAATAGCCAGGCACTTGATAAAGAAAATAATGTAAAATGTTATTAAACTCATTTTATCATAGCAAGTTTAGTTTTTAACATGTAGTTGAATTTTAAACCTAACAATTCATTTCATCCTAACAAATTTAATTTTCAATTTAACAGCCACAATGCATAATCTAGGCAACTGACTAATATCATTTTTAAAATAATCTATAATTATGTTCTTATCGTTTTCACAAAACAAAACACGAAGATGCTGAGATGTAGCTTAAAATTTCCACTCTAAAATTAGATGAATTTAGAACAATATAAAATATTCGAAACTTGTTTCCATCCGACACGTAGTCGCTAAGTATATAATCTGATATTCAATCATAATAACTTAAGTTCGTCATGGTATTGTTTTACTGTAACGAAATCCGTTTCCTTTAATTTAAATCAGCTGCTATTTTATTACAACTATTAATGAAACGTAAGCATATTATCACACACTTTGACATTGTGTCATTTACAATCGAATTTAGGTGACCATTTCTCTTTTGTGACCCCGAAACAAGAGATTTGAAGACTATTTCGTAGCCAGCCTTTTAGGCTGGATTTAAAGTCAAATGGGCTCAAATTGTTTGAGGTGATTAGAACTTATAATTAAATGTTTTTAAAAAAATCTCCTTATCAACAGTAATACTTGAATTTGTTTTTGCTGTCCATTGAGCAATGAATTGCGCGAAACTGGGAGGAAATGCTAAAAACGTTAAAATTTAGCTCACCGTAATTACTTTAACGGTTCATTTTTTCAAAACGTTAAACACAGTTTCATATAAGTGGCCATTCTTTTTCCAAAACGTAGGCTGTCTACTTGGTCAAAACCGACTCTTGGGGCTGCGTAGCAGGGGACTGTAATAAATTCATCTCAAAATAATACCAGAACTAAGTCTCTTCTTTTCTCAGATCTATTTAAAGATCTCATCGTTTACATTTCTTCTTATTTTCTGGAGTTGTGCCTTAGCTGACGATATACTGCTTTTCCCTTTCTGTGAGTGTCAGTTATTTTCTACAAAGTAGCTATAAAATAAATGAATTTTTCGCAAGAAAGTTATAGTGCAGTTTTCATAAATAACTACAGATAATTGTTTTCAACTGCAGATTATTATTAACACCACAGTTATACACGATAAATTTCTTTACTAATCTTGTGATACAAACATAGGTAGCGATCAGAATAAACCATTACGTAAGTGATGAATTATTTTCCTCCATTCAAATGCTTTACAACTTTACATGAATTCTATTTAATTCCAACTGGACTTACAGTTCTTATCATGAACGCTTCCATTTTATGAAAGAAAACACTTTTTACATATGCGGCTAATTTGATATTAAAGGAGAAATACATTTTACACAGTTTTTTAGAAATGATGTTGCTTGATACTTGATCTACGAAGTTTTATAAGGAAAATTAAAAGTAAATGAAAGCATTTGTGCTCAAAGATGTCTGCGTGCAACGTTTGTGTAACATTTAGCTCTGCTATTTTAGTGAATTTTCTCTTTTCACGGATGAATATTACATATATTCATCCGTGTCTTACCTTTGCTTGTGCATCAAACTAAATGTTTAACTACAGGCTTTGAAAAACATTCTGCTATTTTTTGCTCCTCGCAAACGTTATTTAGCAGAATATTTTAATTACATAGATTTTTCTTCTGAAATTTTTACATAAATATTTTCATGAATTTCAAAATCGACCGAATGTTATAAAAGCACTGTACTGGACAATAGCATTTAGGAAATGCATCTGAAGACATTAAATATAACTGAACCTATTATTAAAGTTTAAAATTAGGTGGAAAATTTTAAAGCAACTAAAGCAGGGTTTTAATCAATTTTTACAACTAAGCAAAGAAATCATACTTTTCATAATAATAATTATTTTATTACATCGTTTGTATTTTTGGGGGTTATCCTTTATAACAGATGATATTTTCAATCAGTTCATTGCATAAAATTTGTTATAATTTTTAATTAGTCTTTTTAAATTATTTCAAAACAAACTATATTTAATATTTTTCATACATCCTGAGATAAATTTTCCTTCACCATCCTCTCTCTATTACTAAGAAAAACACTAAAATAGCTAATTACGAGCTCTTTTCACGAAAGCTGCAATACGTATAAGGAAGACGCCTGCGGATATGACCAACTCAAAAGAATTTTTTTCATGTTTGTTTTCTAAGCAGTTTTTGAAGGCAACTGAATGCACTCATTGTCAGAGGAAATATTTACCTTCACCTATATTTCATGTTACTTGCCAGAGAAGGAAATTAACCGTTTTTCACATCTTATCGTTTAGCAGCTCATTAAGATTTAAAAAAACTTTGTATGGAGATTTACCTTAAATAAACAAAATTAAAACTACTCTCAGTAAATGCATTTTTTAATTTTTTTCCATAGTCGCATTAAGTTATTTTAGCATCAGTCTTAGAAATAGAGGTTATTTTTCTTTTATCTAGTTTCCTGAACTTTCGTTTTGTACTCCTGTGAAACTGTTTGAAAAATTATGATATCGTGTTTCAGTTTTATTAGAAAATTTATTTTTCAGTTAATTTGTAAAATTTTGGAAATTTGTAAAAGAATTTGTAAAGAGTTGTAAAAGAATTTGTAAAGAATTGTAAAAGAATTTTGTAAAAGAATTTGAATTTGTAAAAGAATGTTTAAGCAATGCTTGAATAATGACGTGTATTTTGAACATCAGCAAAATTTTAAGTAACAAGTATTCATTTTTGGCTTGAAATGTCTGACACAATTTAACTTCGATATCTAAATAAAAAACTGCTTCGCAATACCAGTTACAGTTCCATATGTAAAACAATTATAATCCAATGATATTCTGAAACTTTCATAATTTTTCAAATAATAATGATTAAAACGGTTTACAAACGTTACTATCATTCACGGTTTTGGTGTGTAAGGAGCTCCTTTTAGTTACATACATTGTAAAGACTGAATGTTAATTAACCCTTCCTAATTATATATAATACTTTAAAATACGTTATGTAAGATATGTTTGGTTAATTTGAGTTAGATAATTAAACATTCAAGCAAAACAAATGGAAATACCATTTGTTAGAAAATTAAAATAATCCTTAAAAGGTTTTTTTTTTATTTTTTACTTTTAAAACTGAACTAAAATACGTAGAATATTAAATGCTTCAAAATATAATTTTTAAGAAACACCTCATTACAAAATTCTTCGTTTGTTTTCTGAATACATTGATCGATTTGTTATGAGTGAGTCTTAATGAATTTCGTATTATGGTAAAAGAATGTACTAATATTTAGCATAAGCACAGTTCTTTATTTAGAAATTAAATATTTGGCCTACTTGAATGGATCCAGATTATGGTAATGAAAACAGTCATTGCAATCATTTTTCGCTTTAGATCTAAAGCCATAAAATTTTACCTTAGCTATGAATTTTCTACTCACTCTATATTCTTTTAGAAGTCATACTCAAAATAGTTCTACATGAGATAACCAAATGTATTTTATTCCATTAAAATTCTTTTTCTTTGAGAATTTGTTTTTCAAATTGCTAATAGGAATTTAAAACATCTTTCCATTTTAAAAACATAACCCCTCAATTGCTTAAACCAGTAGATATTTTAGAACCTCACATGGCCGTAGTTGCTATCGCTGCAGTCAAATGCGAAATCTGTTATGCGAAATCTGGTGAATAAAAATGGCGGAAACAACAAAGATATCCATTATCAATCTGAGAGTAAATTATTATATGTATTCATTATTAATGAAGTGGTATGAGAATAATTCACTCCATGAACTGAAAACAGGTTATGCGAAGTTCTGTGCAATAATGTTATAAAGCTGAATATAATTATTATATATACAATACAGTTTCGGAGACGAATGATACGTGTACTATTTGTAGTCTTAAACCAGCAGCGCAGATGGATGCTGTCGAAAGTCCTTGGATATCTTAGAAACGTTCATGCTTCTGGAAGCAAAACTGGTGTTCATATTCTGAAAAACCTATAGATTTCATGTCATGCATTCTATATTTTATTCACAGCAGTCATATAACAAAATCTTAACCAAACCCCTCAACCTATTAGAGTAACTTTCAATTTTGGAAATTACTATGTAGATATAGGTATTTTTGAAGCAGGAAATGTGAAAAATGAGTAGCGCCCTCGCTGGGACTCGCACCACAGAATTCTCGAATATGCTCCGAGAATTCCGTGACCACTACATCAAGAAGGCATGCGAAGAAGGCGGAAGAAATGCCTTTTATACTCTCCCTTTTGAAGGGTGACTGTTGATTAGGGAATCCAATCACGAAATCCCGGTGGTGGAGAAACATCATGCACCACCTTTTTTTAGTTCGGGTGCCACTTGTAGCGTCATTAGGTTATTTGGAAGCAGAAGACATGAAAAATGAGCAGTGCCTTCTCCGGGACTCAAACCACGAACCTCTCGAATAAGCGTCGAACGTGCTGACCACTACACACGAAGGTATGCGAAGAAGACGGGAGAATTACCTTATAACTATAAATTTACAGAGAATATGATATGGTATACAGATAGAATTACAACTGCTTTTTTGGACACAAATCTTTAAAAATGTCCATGTTAGTCGCATATCAGAGGCTCCAACTTTGCAAAATTATTTTCATAAACAGTTCATCAGTAAAATTAACTTAACTGTTTCTTCATTTAATTTTTATTTCTTCAATTATCAATTATATTCTTAATCTCATGTCAGCATTTTACCAATATTAACATCTTTTATTTTTTGCATTTTTGATAACCGCTTATGCGTTATTAAAATTGTCAGGACTAAGTGTTCGGTGCATATTCTTGGAAAACATCTTCGTCATAGCTTAAAGTCCTGATCTGGAACAGGGAGCTGAATGCAGCTATGTTCTGTGGTAGGATACTGTGATTAAGTGATAGAAAAACTGCACCTGAAAGGGATTTAAAATCCTCTTTTATTAAATCACTATTATGTACAACCACTTACCAACTCGGGAGGGATACAGAAAGTAGAGGCCGCAGTTGGGTCTAAAAATGAACAATCAAATAAATTTAAACTAAAACTAAATAGAAATTAAATTACTCGTTGCCCACAGAGCTATGAACGCGAGGTTGCCCTCTAAACTAAATGGTGCGTAGCAAGATTTAACTAATATTGTCGCACTTGGAATTACTTTCAATAAGCAATAACGTAAAACGCTATGGCTTAGAATTTAAATGCTAGCTAGTCAGGAAAACTTCGAATAGCGTGACCGTGATCTGAGACTAAAAGCTGTCTCACACTGAGAGGTTTCTACCTCCGGTTTAAATATAACTTGGCTCCACATTAGCATAAAGCTGAAAACGCGCGCTTCTTCTAACGGGAAGTTGAAAATGAGAACAGATAGAAAAGAATAAATTAAAATAAAACTTTGTTAGTTTAACTAAAACCTTACAAACTCTTATTTGAATTCAACACCTTCGACAGTTCCGTGGTATCTTAACCATATAAAACATCTTCAACAGTTCGTCAGTATTTGCTTTGATTTTCACACAGTATTTGATAGTAGCGTGCTGCTCCAAATTTTGGTCCTCCATTTTTACTTTAAAATGTGGGCACAGATATTTCTTTTATATTAGCTAGAAACTTTCTATCATACTTAAATGTTACAATGTATGTATATGTTCAGACATATTATTTCATTACAACTGCTCCGGACGACCTTATATGGCTATACTGAAAACTAAACTGTCGCACTTTGTACTGCAACTACATTTTTAAAATGGTGCGAGTGATGTTAGTAAAACATTTTAAAGTTTTTTATTCATCTCTCAGGTAATACTTGCTCATTAAACAATTGCAACAATATTTCTTAATATCAGTACCTCTACCTTGCCAGAATAGGAAACCGAAATAGGAGATTATACGAGTTACTAAAATTAAGACAAGTTTGGAAACGAAAATTACAAAAAATTCAAAACTGTCAAAGTTTTTTAAAAATGTAAATTCTAAAATATTTAAAAGAGTACAATATACATCAACTTAAATTCCCAATTTAGATTGAGAAAAGGAAATAACCAATAAATAGAAACAAAACAGGGAACAAAATCGATTCCAAATACTAGAAAAAATTAAACATTTCTGAAAATTAAAACAAATAGCTGAAAATCTAATTGTATTTATACCTGTAATTTTAGCCACGAGATATACAAAAAACAGTTCAGTTCAATAAACAGGAGAAAATTAAAAAAGGCAATCAAAACACCTTTATAAGAGAGACAGTAAGAAACAGGAAAATGCATCAAAACTTTACATCATAACTTTCCAAATAACGAAAGTCACAATCCATCATGTGCTATGCTAAGTGAAGAAACAAAAGTTGATTCTTTGTATTGCTTGAAAGATATAAGTTAAGGCATATTGTTAGGCCCTGGAGGGCATATTGTTCTAGTAGAGATGAAGAATTAAAATAATAATTTTTTTAACTAAGAAAGAAATAAGTTAAATTTATTACTTAGAACTGGGGCAGATTAGAAGGAGAACTAGGGACTTTTTTTAAAGCTAATCAGCAGAAGAAGTATGAGAAAAGCCAAGAAACATAAGCTTTTAAGTTAACAGCAAAATTCCTTTATCTGTCTGGCCTATTATAAGTCTGAGATAGAAAGAGTCTTTTGTTAGTAACAAAAAGAAAGAATAGGAGAAAATATAAAACTTTATAACATTCATTACCAACAGCAGAGAGAAAGTGAAGTGTATATATCTATATCTGTATCTATCAATCTGTTTACCTATCTATCTTTCTATCTATCTATACGTAATAGTATGTCTCGCACAAAGCTGGGAAAAGATGGTTCTCTGCGTTATAACCTGGAGAGCATTTACTGCGTAATTAGAAGGATGACTCTCGAAGAAGAGGATTGTAGACAGACGTGGCCGAATTGAATATTTTTTTTTATTTCTGAGCATGAACTAATTACCGAAAATGTATTTTTCGTCACACATGGTCATAAGCATAATACACCCCCCACCACAATTTTATACGGAATATCACGTTTTAGATGGTAGCGTAGTTAGTAGTACGACATAGCAAAGGCAACAAAATAGCGTCTTGATTGCAAGAGAGCGGAAACTGAAGTACGCAGTTATCCAACATGGAGACTCACGAAGAGAAAGTTTTGGTTTAGGATAGAAAGTTTCGTTTCTTAAAATTTTTGGTTCGCGTTCCGAATTAGCTACATCACGAGCGTTATGCAAGCCAAGCGAGAAAGATCTAGAAATGAGGCAGTGAAGTTAGTACAATATTTAGAACAGAGAAGGGGAATTAAGGAGTTTCTGCTGTTATAAATTATAATTTTAATTTACATAATTTTATAATCTTACAATAGATATAAAATATACGAATTAAAATTACAATTTAAATTAGCAATGACCCATTTATCTGTCTTCATACATCAACACAGGGCGATTGGTACGCCAAAATTTTGTATAGCTCCACACATATTTAGATTATGCGAGAAGCAGGGAGATGAGGGGCATGCGCTAGAAGAGCAAAGAAAATATGGAAAGTAAGGGTTCATTCAGGAACAGAGAGATATATAGAATAGGTTCTTTACTTAAATATTGATCTGAGGTTGGAAAAAGGTATACCCATTGCTGCTTTCTTCATAAGTTGGCATGCTAATTGAGGCAATTCAAATTCATACATTAGAAACAATCAGTAGTTTTAGAACTGAAAGGAGAAGGAGCCTCATTAGAATGAGGAGCTTGTTTTTATATTTTGTATCTTACTTGATTCCTTCAAAGAGAAAAAGCACGCAATTCAAAATTATAATGATAAAAAGTACGTAAATCAAAATTGTAATTTGAATTAACTATAACCCCTTAATCCTTCATTCTAATTTGGCTATTTTCTTTTCTGTTGTCTCTATTTACATATAGTATCACATATTTTCTATTCATGAACATTATTATTCCAAGTATTTTCGCTCAGTATATTGTTGAAAATTTATCTGTATATAATAAAAGTAAGAAATTTAGAACTAGTTTATATAAAGACTCAAAAGAAGAGAAATTCAATACCAATAAATTACAAAATGTCCCATTTATATGCAAAATAAGAATTAAAGTCATATTAAACTAAAAATTATAAAAGCTAGGAAAAATATACCAAAAGCAGAAAAAATATATAAGGAGAGGAATTCAATCAAATCTGATACAACGTTATCAACAGGAAGATACATAAGAATCAGTTGCATTCCCCTTTCACTAAATAACCACTGCGTACCTGTATCCAAAATTAGCTGATGAACTATTCTAAAGTATTTGATGATAAGAGTTCATCTGAAAATTCTGAAGTCCTTTCCAACGCAAAGTAAAAATCCCAATGTCAAATCTAGTAAAAGAATAAAATTAGAAATTATTTTACTGAATTTCAGATTAAAATAAATTAGAAATACGAAATTAAAATACAAAAAAATAATAATAAACCAGAGAACATGAAATTAAAATTTCCGCAGAGGACGAAAGGCAATGCGGGTGTGAAAAGTATTAAACACAGCCAAATAAAGAAAATCCCAAATTTAAATAAAGTAGATAATTAAGTATATTTCTTCACATACTGTACGATTGAAACCGAAAAAATAAAATTAAAATTTATAAATAGAATCTTCTAGAAATTAAACGAGAACACAGTAATTTTACACAAAGTACAAATTTCGAAACAAAGAACAGAAAAGCTAGCTTCAAAACTGACGCTAAGTGTTGCCACTTTGGCTTCATTGGTGAGGTGAGTTAGAAATCTGCTAAAAGGTAAATTTAATACTTGCAAGAATTTTTTATTTATTTTTTTTTTTGTAAACTGAAAGTGTAAAAAAAGTAAGAAAACGAAGAAAAGAAACAAAGGTTAGAAAAGTAAAACTCTTGACATTATGGGTTCATCATGACAACTGAAATATAGTATGTCCTATGTTAAGAACAACAAAGTCAAGAAACATATACATAAATAGAAAAAAAATACATGAAAGTTAAAGCTATGAAATCTTCTAAAACATCCATCTTTACCCTTCTTTGTCTGAGCTTTCAGATAAAAAAATTATAGTTTTAAAAACTTTTAGAGGGTTCTCCAGCCTTTTCTAAAATGTTAATGAAGTTAGTTTGTATTTCGTTTCCTCTTAAAATTTTAGAAAGAATTATAATTTATTTTTCTTGTTGTTCTGTTTTAGTGCAAACGTTTTTAATATTCTGTTAATCTGATTAAAAACTATATTTGTTATAATATTTTCAGATTTGTTGGGTACCAATTTATAAGTTTTATTGTAGAAAAATAAAAGTCTCTTATTTTATCAAAAAGGCTTATTTCTTTAAGATTATGAGTGCTAAGATCAAGATAGTTTATTACTAATTCATTTTATTGGTTTTATTAAGTTTCAGACCAAGTTCTATTTTCAATAAGATTATTTTTGTTGAATATGATAATGTCATCAATATACCTGAAACTGTGTTCAAAATTATTGAAATCATTATCAGAGAATTTTTTAAGAAATTTAAATTCTTTAGAAAACAAATATGGCACACAGATAAGTTTAGCAAGATCTTCCCATTTTAATCCCATTTGTTTGTAGATAAAGAAATTTGAATGTTGTATGCAGTTATTGAAATCCGAAAGTTTTTTTTTCTATTTTTGCAAATCTAGAATAGAAAGCATTTCTGGAAACGTATTTGGCAGCTTCAGAAGACTTTCATAGATTTCTTTTAGTGTGAGAGACGTATAGGGATTTTCAAAGTTGTTGCAGTTAATATTGTAAACTTCTAAATTTTTAATTTATCAATAATTTTGCAAGTTGCCGTTAATAAGCCAATAGTAGTTTTTATCAGCTTTAGCTCTATCAAAGACTAAATTATATACTGATTTAAGTAGATTCGAGAAAATATTATCAAAATTATTCTCTAAGTTTCCATTAATATTTGCAATCAATCTAAATTTGACAAGATTTTCATGAAATTTTGAGATCTTCTGTTGATAAAGCGTATAAAATGTCAAATTTATTGTTTGCAATAAAAAAGAGAAATTTTCTATTTTTTGTGAAAAGCAGAAATTTTGTTGATTATTGCCTTTTCTTTATTTTTGGAAGAACAATATGTAGTAGAATTTTGCAATTGATTTCCAATAAGAGAATTATAGAACTTTTCTCATAAAATGCTGAAATTATTGCTTGCTTTATCAATTTGGTAACCGTACATTGTTTTTTCAATTGTGAAAACTTCTAAAATATATTCTACCAGTTTTTAATTCCTTTAAATCATTTTAGGCATTTTATTTCTGTTTTGCTTTGATTAATTATTTCATTTTTCCTTTCCTTAAATATATATATATATATATATATATATATATATATATTCTTATATTTATTATTGATATTGTTTAAAGGCAAAACAATTTCAAGGATTTTAAAATCTACTGATGCAGAAAAATTTCTCCCGCAATTCCTGAAGAATTTAGAAGTAAATAAATGATGACAAATCTTAAACTAAAATTGTGCCACGTTTTTCTAAAATTAAGAATCTTCTGTAAGATACCAGCAGAAGCTTATTTTAGGATTTCATATTCATCATTTATTTGCATTCTTAGAGCACATCCTTAAAACTCAAGTCAATCTCAGACTGATTTCAGGTGTTTTGGTCAGATATTGAACTTAACGCCTACTATATTTGACTGCAAAATGTGCTAAATCTATAAAATATTGAAAAAAATCTATAAGGGAGATACGGAACAAGCTAGCTTTCTCGTGAATTGTAAATCCAATGGGTCTCAGAGATTGTCGTCTATGACAGAAAATGCAATTTCGATTTCAGAGTGGAGATTGACAGACAGTTCTTATGAGTTCGAAAGGATAATATCCATTTAAGAATTTTTATTATTCTAGGCAACAAAGCAGGATATTAAGAATATAACTTAGACTTTCAAGCTCTTTTTTCTGAATTACATACATTAACGTAGTATAATAGTTTACAATGTAAATGATAAAACACAAGCATGCGTGCAAAGTACATTTTTGAAATTCAAAAGCAACTCCTTGCAATACTCGTGCTACTCCTGTGCTTTCAAGACAAACCACAGCCATTTATTCACGTTTTCTCTCTTTATTTTAGTGGCATCTTTTCTTTTAAAGCTTAAATTTTAGGCTAACTATATGTTTTACTAATTGTTTTGTAATTGACGGAAACAATTACGTTTTATATTCATTTTGTTAATTTTTGTATTCTTTGCTGCGAATGTTTTACTAATTTGTTTTGTATAAAGTTAACACCATATTCTTTCCTAAGTATAAATTCATGAATAATCTTTTTGAGCTGCCTTTCTCATCCTCCTTATTTGAATAATGTACACACAAATCATGGTTATCATACCCTCATTAGGTAGGTTTATAGAGAATCTTAAGAGAGAAATTTTTCATTTTCTCTGAATTTTGTCCAAATGCTTGAGCTGCATTAAAAATAAAAGGTGTTCATCTTTTTATAAAGTTGTACTTTATAGATTAGGTTTTGATTACGTTATGAAAATTTAATTTCTTGAAATGTTCAGGCTAATTCATTAAAATAAGTATTAATCTGGAATTCGAGTTGCCATGTAAAATAACAAATTTAGATAGAAGTATTTTAATAAATATTCTTCCGAAATGACTTTCAAAATGTTTTAGGTTTATTTGCTGCAGAATACTTTCTTAAAGTCTAGTATTCCCGCAGTTACACATACGCAATGGATAGAAAGCGAGACACAGTCTTTCTGCCAACAGGTTAGGTAGTACTGATTCGCGTGTAAAATATTGCTGCCAGACATACATATATAATTACCATTATTATTGTACAAGTATTCAAACAAGGGAATTAATTTAGTTTTTCGAGTTCATGCTCCAAAGGGACTTTTCTTATACATGAAACAGTACTTTCCTTTGCGCATCACAAATTAAAAATATTAGAATAATATAAAATTCTCTAAATTTTTGCTGTATGTAATTTTATGTACTGTATTTTGAAAACATGACGCTTTTTCTTATTTCCATTTATTCCATTTTTTTTGGTAATTATAAGATTACGTTGCCGTCCATTCGAAAATATTATACACCAGTCAACAAAAAGTTAGCAAAAATATATTCATAGATATAAGATATATTAAAGAAAAAATATTTTTATTTTCTTCTTCGGTGTAGACAACTAAAAATTAAATACCAATACATACTCTTATAGGATTGAAAGTGATAATAAATAATAGCAAGAAAATATTTTAAATGTCACTTAGATAGCCAAAAATTTTAGAAAACGTATAGACATCTTATATTTCTGGCTACAAGCTCCAAAGCATCCTAACTTGATATCACAGACATCACTAAAATGATTATAGGTAAAGTTCCAAAGTATGGGAAAAATCTAGCGAATAAACGGAATGACTAATCGGTAACTTTTCTCCATTAAAATAAATTTGCATACCACAGTATACAGGACTAAAATTATTTATAGTTCAAAGTACTTACATGAGACAGTATTAAATAATTACAACATTTTCCTATGAGTTAACAGTTGGTTCTACATATATTTAACTTATATTTAATTTATAAAATATTTATAACATTTAATTTATATTTAATATTATATTTAACTAAAATTATATCTAACTTATTCTAAACTCTTGTGGAAGGCGGACATGCGAAATGCGATTAGTATGCGAGTTATCTTAATAGTCTCCATTTATTTGCTCAGTGCGGAAAATTCAGCTATATAAGGTACGCTCCAGAACATCGGGAGTTGCAACTGTTTTCGGTAATAATTAGTTTGAAAATTCATTCATTAAAAATGTCAAGCATTGCTTAGAATCCAAACACCTGAGCTTTAAAATTCTTCTAATTCTCGATACTTCAAGAGACGGTACTTACGAATCCCAATGGTTTTATTTTGAGAATAGTCCGAATTTTTTTTGAGAGGTTTTATTTCTTCCATCGAACACCATTCAATGGATTCAAAAATCATTCAAGTACTCAAAATCTATGATGGCCAACATGTTTATATCTCTGGAAGTAATGCATTAGACGAAAGAAGGCATGACACACTAATAGTATTTTAGAAGCAGTTCAAAGACAGTGTTAGAAATGATAAAATTCGCATGAGTACAAACGAATTCATCAACAGTGAATGCTTCCTAGATTCAGCTCTATGAAGAAGTTGACAAGAATATTAAATAATTTACATTGATTGCAAATGAAGCCAAGGAGATCGGGAAAACTGAAAAGCAATAAGCGGCGAAGGATTTTCAGATATGGAAAAAAAAGAAATCAAAGAATTAATAGAAAATGTTCATCCTGAAATGATAAATGATGCATTGGATGATCTTATAACACCAGCAGACGGTAAAAGCAGCGATAATGGAGAAGGTAAAAGCATTTAAAGTTCAAGAAGTTAAACGAAGTGTTAAAAAGGCAGATGATCTGCCTTTTTAACATCTGCCTGCTTTTGTAATGGAGATTGACATTGTTATGATTTGATACAGCCCTCTGTTGAGTGGCGCTTCGGGCGTTCCGTCTGTTGAGTGGTTTGATTGCTTAGCATTCACACTGGAAGACACTTCATTCGGGTGTACTCATTTCATTACTTCATTCATATTAAACCTAATAATACGGAAGGCGCGTGCCTAATAACTATATTGTGAAGCAATGCATTATGTAGATAAAAATTTGTTTTTGTTTAATAACGCGTGTAATGATCACTTTCCTCTGGATTTTATACTCGAACAGAAATCTAACGAATGGTAATATAGTTATCACAGACCCAAAAGAAGAAAGAAATGGATACGTTATGAGAGGTATTGAGCGTTCCTTACCATGAAACATTTAATGAGTTGCATAGGACATTTATCCCAGCAACAGTCACCAGCAGTTTTAAAAAAATACATCACATAGCTTTTTATTACGCAGTAATAGAAATCCTTTCAATTAACATTTGTTTCATTTTTCCTTTTTAATCACAATAATATTTAGGTTTTCATAAATCATGCATGATTTCTTAACTTGAACACTACCAAGCACACTTTTCCCACAGAAAATTAACTTTGAGGAAGGCGATTTTGCCTTACGCGCAATTAGGTGCCGCAGTTACGTTAGGAATCAGAAAACGGGGATGGTCCCATATGGGCAACAAACCTATGCTATTGACTCTGATATCGGCGTTCGGTCCAGATGGCGTCGTGGACCGATGAACAACGCAGTTTTGCCGTGAAGGCGTTTTACAAAAAATAAGACAACTATGTGGCTTCGCATAGTATTTCGTACTCAGGCGCATCAGCGCATGTGGGTACAGAACTTCTAGGAAACAAGTGATATGATGAGAAAGAGGGGTGGAAGTGAAAAACGCATGTGCCCACCAATATTGCAGGATTGTAAAACCTTTTCCGCCTGAGTCCCAGCCATTCTGAAATCAAGCATACGCTGCAACCTAACGTATCGGATCGTAGTTTACGGCGAATATTACGCAAGGAACTGCAATACTATTGATACAAAATGTAGATATCGCAAAAACTGAATGCGGCGGACGACCTTCCAAAGGGACTATGGTTTTGGCGGGAATTGTGGGAACTCATGCAAGATAGCCCAGACCTGTGCGACAATTATTAGCGATGAGGCCAATTTGTATAAGTCAGGCTTTATTAACAAGCAAAATTCTAGATACTGCTCACGGGAAAACCCGAAAAGCTTCATGAAAACCCCCTTCCCCGTTGGAAAGTGGTACTGTCGTGGCATATTATCATATGGAATGATCGGGCCTTAGTATTTTACAGACCATCGCGACCGACTGTTATTATGAATGCAGAATGTTATGCTTACATGCTGAGCCATTTTTCTAGTGCTACAAGCTTGTTGATCTTCCTGAAACAGCAAACCTATTCTTCCAACAACAAGGGCCACATGCTATGCCTCGAAGATTTCCATTACCGAGCTGCGAAACATCTTTTCTGGTGCAAGATGCCATACTTCGCGGATTATGCGCTGCAGAACATCTTTCCTGGTTACCACATTTCCAAGAATGGAGACATTTCCTTGCCTCGAAGATCTCTGAATTTTCAGAGAGTGATTTCTTTCTTTGGTCTCATTTAAAATCAGATATCTTCCGGTGTGACACACGACACACCATCCAGAAACTGAAGGATCAGATTTGGGAGGAAGTTAATCGAATTTCAGCGCCAGTGCTGCATAATTTTATGTCTAACTTCCATAATATTCTTCGAGCGTTCGTGAAGGAAAACAGGAGCCACTTACGTGATGTCAAGTCATCGACTACATGATTTTCAAGTGATGGGCATTTTGAATCGTGACATGTCTGTGCAAGATATGCAAGTTTTTCAGAAACATGCCTCAAAATCTGCAAGCATTGAAAATTGATGATGTATTTCTGTTATATCGCTCGGACTAAATGGTGGAGATTTTGAAACGCCCCATTTCACTGCCTCACCTTACTTATAACCTAACCCGCGCGATCGGTCAAGTTTTACGGCATGTTTCAAGTATAATGCCGATCGATTATATATATACAGAAGACTCATTGCATTATGAACAGTCTCCATCTATAACAATGAGCTCTCCGAGGAAAAAAACCACTGCGCATGAGAGGCTGATGTTGGATTATATAAAGCACCTCTTGTCTTCCAAACATACCGTGATTAGCAATATAATGGGAAATGCAACTGATTTACCATACTTCGGTAAAGGTCTAATCCTTAATGCTCGGCCACTGGGAACATCAATAGCTCGTTGAGTGGGGTGGTCACGTGCACTTGTTGCGAGCACATATCGAAAGGGGTGTATGGATGGTGAAACGACAAGCCGTGTGTCGTCGACGGCGTACCAGAAGAGAGAGGAAATTGCTACGCATTTTTCGAGGTGACCGAAGAGCTACAACAGCGGAAATTGCCACCAGTTACAACAGTGGCGACCCAGACAGTGTAGCACATTGTGTATCGTACTTTGCTGCGTATGGGCGTACGCAGCTGGAGACCGAAACATGTCCCTGCAACTGACGGCACGTCATTGCCAGCTGCGTCTGCAGTGGACCAAGAAACATCGAAATTGGACACTAGAAGAATTGAAGAGAGCTGCATGGTCCGACGAATGATGTTTTCTGGTGCATCACATCGATGGGCTTGTAATAATACGCCTATTTCTACACAAAACTCTGACTTCCGGATGCACAGTAGGAAGGAGACGAGCCGGTTGCTGGGCTATTACAGTGGGCGAAATGTCTTAATGGAGCACATTACGACCCATAACCACCACACAACAATCCTTGACATCTGTGCGCTTCGTGAATATCATTGCAGCCAGGTTACCCCCATTCGCGACTACAATATTTCCGGTGGGGGTGGCGTTTAATAAGAGAATAATGCACCATGTCATAGGTCATAAGAGTCGTATAGTCAGGGAGTAGTTAGACGAACGTTCCACTGACTTTCAAGTCATGTCTTAGCCTCCAAATTCACCTGATATTAATTCAATTAGGTCTCATCTAGAAAACCAAATTTCTGCTGCCACGCTACCTCCTGGCAATTTGCGGGATTTGCAGGAACAGTTGGCGAGCGCTTGGTACTAGATACCTCAGACTACGTATCAGCACCTTGTGAAGTCAATGCCACACCAGGTGCTGGCAGTTTTGAGGGCTGAAGGTCGTCATACAGCTTATTAACAGGATGACCATGATGTAATTGCTCTTCGGTGTATATTATCGATCTGCATTATACTTGATATGGTGACTAGCTTAACATTATAATAGCTTAGCCTTATAATGAATAGTTTAACTAGCTGCGGTAACAATGACCCGGGTTCGAATGTCGAAGAAGACTTGGTTGCATTTAAATGCATATCGTCTGAACTATAACAAGTTAACTTTACAAAACGTGATTTTGCCGTAAATAATGAAACCCTCGCGTTGAGCAATGGTTTGCTATAAACCCAAGAAAAACTCCAAGATTATTCAAATATAAAAAAAATAGAAGCCTCAGAAAAAGGGTATGAATACTGTTATATATTTAAAAAACCATGTTTTAAGTCTGCAAGGCGAGTTAAAAATATATGTTAAGGCAAGAAATTCAAAGTATTCAATTTGAAACGTCTACGAAACTCGCATTTCATGTGTCAAATAATGATCCAGAATGTAAGCAAATAATAATTTTTAATGTCAAAATTAGAAGGAAATCCAAAGCTGCTTCACATGATTCACAATCTTAAGAAGGAGTGCGCCAGTTTTTGAACTTAAAATAAAGTTTGGTAAAGTGAGTTGTTTTAAGTATTTTTCAAAAATTTATGTTTCAACATATATATGTGTTTTATTACACTTACTTTAGCCTAATAATATACATATATTTTTTTTTTGTATTGAGTTTAGGCTTTCCCGTCAAATTGTAATCTAAGCATATTTTAAGCTTAATGCTGATTGTATTAGAACAAAAACGAATTCATTTAAACTTTAAAGTTCATGTTTAAAACTCTATATGAACAAAACCTATAAGCATGCACACGAATCAGAATATGTTTGAAATTTTGTTATAAAAAGCCTTTTCTCTGTTGCCCTAAATTTCAAACAATGTTTGCTTTAATATTATGACTCAAATCTAAATTTCCTTTATAAAAAAATATACTTTTTTCTATAGAAACTTACCACAACATAAAAGAACTGCAAAAAATGACAACCTGATCAAATCCTATGAATAGATAAATAAATAAGCGCAGAACAAATTATTTAATTTTCGCATACAAACAAAACCTCGGTGTCTAAACCGCAGAAAGATTAATAATCTCCGTTTTTGCGATTCATGGTTGAACTCAATGTGGTATCCGCACGGTGAACTTAAACTGTGTGTCGCTGATCTAAGTCCAGATCTCATCCTGATTTTCTGGTGATAGACATGTATTAAACTGACATCTAATCGCGTCCGAAAGATCCTCTATTGTCCACCAAATAGGAGGATCAGGCAGGCCAAGGACACATCTGTACACCGTATACAGCATTTAGAATAATTTGAGCTGTACATGTCTGGGCTTTATTATGTTACAAAATTGCATTTGGGACGACTTCCAGATATGATAGCGCCAAGGTCTGTCTGCTGCACCTGATCAGAGTATTTGCATGTCGTAAATGCTCATAATACGTAGTGGAGGTGAATTATTGTGGGCATTAATAGTACTCTAAACAACGATTCTACATTGACATATTCTGATACACTGTAATCAGGCATAGAAAGTTGCTCTTCATGCACGTTGTCTTCAGACTTTCTGGCTGTGATCGTCGTTGGTGAAACAGAAATGGGATTTATAAATGAGCAATATACTGCTTCAATTTGCATCCCATGCAGATCTAGTTAGACATAGCTGTAAGCGATTGCGAAGTTGCCATGCTGTTATGGATACATTCCACATTTGACTCAGACTTTCTGCATCCAAACGTACAACCTGTCAGTGTTGATACCAAAGTATCTAGATATTATACGTCCCAAAATGTCGTAAATCTTGAATTATGTTTGTTGAGACTTCCTTTTATAAAGTCACAGCAAATCACATTTGGTAACGTAATTTTCTGATGATAAGAAATCAAATCGCGAAGCAATTAGTATTCCGTTAAGCACCCTTTGAACAATTATAAAAGTCTTACTACATTAGAAGACAGAAGGTTGGTTACAAACACTAAAAAAAGCAAAATAAAAGAACTGTTCTTTTTAATTTTTAGACAAGTTTGTAAGAATATGCGATATCACTGCCAAGACTGTTCTGTCAGCAAATTGATATTACGAGAAAAGCTGATTTTGATACATAATTTGAATATCAGAGTAAATTTAGAGCTAATATGTGATGACACAAGTACGAGTACTTCAGAGGTAAAGCTAACGTTGTCGTTTGGAAATGCTGCCCTAGAAACAGTGCTCTTGCTGAAGCGCTCCAAACAGCGGATCAAGAAGCTCCCGTTTCTCTTGATAGAATGCCAGCTAGCGGAAGTTTTCAACTTCGAAAAAATAGTTCCATTTTCTTCTAAGATTTAACATTCCGAAAAGTGACATGAAGATAAATAGGGTATGTGGGTAAGGGGACAGAGGAACCTATAGCTGCATAGTTAAAAGCTATTTCAAAATGAAAGTCTTTCATAGCTATTGTTAGATCCTCTTTCAAAGGCAACGTGTTATGCAAAACAGACATCGTTTTCAAAGTCCGCAAATCTAATAATAAGGCTTAGATCATAAGTGAAGTTTTAGGTGGTTTTTCTTGTCAATTTCCTTGATACGTAAATGGATTTTAGCGAAAGAGTGAAATTTTTTTTTCTGATCGAGAACTAGAACGCTCAGTCCAGTTTTCTTATCCTAAAAAAACATAGTTATAAAGTTTTACCTTCGAGCCCTTTATCGCAGCCGTGGACATTTGAAAGTGATAAACAGAATAGAAATTATTCAAAAGCTCACAGACTCATTGACGAATGTCGTAATTTTGTCTTGAGTAAGAAAAACAGATTTGGAATAAGAGACATTCGAGTAAAATTTCTTAACAGCAAGGTTCAGTAAAAGAAGCGAAAAGGAAGGAAAGTAGATGAAGAATAGTCTAAATATAAGTGTATTAAAAATAGCCTACCCTTGAACATTAACTTCCACGTTTTTCTAGCTGCATGTGTAATATTAAACGATGGCAGATCACAAACAACTTGGAAGGTGTTTCTAATGATATCAATGAAAATGGCGAAAGTTCACAGTTTCACTTGATATTATGCCGGAAAAAGGAGGATACCGTTTGTATCAAGAAATATTAAGTTGTGGGGTTTTACCTTCTTAATTCACAGTTCAATAATCTGAAACCCCTAACACTAATAAGCGCATAATCGCTTAAGTGTGTGAACAGAGACATAAGACTCAAGAAGGGTTAACTACCCTTTATTTCTCAAAATAAATATGATATAATCAGCTCCTAACTCGGAGCGTACAGCAAAGCCTCCCCTTGGGTTTGAACTTAAATTAATATGCAATTAAACTTAACTAGCTTAACTAAAGCTAACTGAAAGGTATAGCAGAAGCTATCAAGATTCTAAGCAGTTGGCCCCTGAATCTTAATTAAGTCAGCGAAGCCAAACAAGGGCCCAAAGTACGGCCGAGTGTAGCAATAGCTTAGAGAGAGGTAGCCAAAGACAAACGCGCGCTAGTCAGGAACTTGGGCTCTCTAACGAAGTCGGTGAAGCATCGACTTAAATACTACTTTACTCATTTGCATTAGCCGCGTTTCTGAAGATACAATCTGGTAGGAAATTGTAAGCTGAAGCTATAATGGGTGGGAAAGAGGCAAAATCTTAAAATAACTGTTATAAAATTAGAATAAATCTTACAAAGTAAGTTCAGTAAAGTACAAATTGCATGAACTAGGGACTGTTGCTGACCTGCATAAAACTGCCGAAACGAAGAGAATTAGACTAAACTATTCACACCTTGTCTTTTAAATATATATATAAGCTGCAGGTTCGTAAATCGTGAAAAGATATTTACCGTAATATAAAATATAAAAAGTTCCGATGACTTTGCTGATTTTAAATTATATAATATATATATATATATAATTTAAAATATAAAAAGTTCCGATGACTTTGCTCTACATGAACAACAACCTTTAATTAAATTTCCTCAATTTGAAGATCTTCCCCCTAGACCAGTACGTTCCAGAATTCTCTCGCATGTTATGTAACGGCTACTATAAATAGCTGTATGCACCATGTTTCGTCAGAATGCTTTCTGCTATTCCGTGCTATGTAAATGCTTTGCTCTGTCTCACATTTTTGTGAGACAGAGCAAAACTAATTAATAATTATTCTGCTGAGGTTTTTTTGTTTTTCCTTTGTTAAAAATATTTATGACGTCGACTTCTAAATTACTAGTATTAATATTAAAATTATTATCGAAAATGAGATCTTCGTGTAAAGAAAAATGAGTCGAATAAAGATGTGGAGTTCTTAAAATGAAATTAGTCTGTCGTCAGTCTGCAGCCTTTCCAGTCGCTACGAAAACATACGGACTCTTGACTGTAAATA
>KK120964.1:272988-297749 GCA_000611955.2 Stegodyphus mimosarum | reverse complement strand
TATATATATATAGTTGACAGAAAGTAGTAGATGAACAAGAGACCTTTTAGTCAAGAATTTTGCGCATTGAGCAGCAAAATTAAGATTAAAGCCAAGTTAAGGGAGTAAAATTCTAAAAGCATTCGCCTAAAAGTAAATGATAGACATGTTCCTAGCAAAAAGACAAAAATTCTAAAGGCAATCGCCTAAAAGTAAATTTATATATGCATATATATATATAAATTTAAAAAAAGCAATACAGAAGTTTTTTGCAAGGTGTATGAGAACAAATTTTAAAAAAACCAAGTCGAAATGCGCATAAGTTGCAGGTTCGTAAATCGTGAAAAAATACTTATCGTAAACGATCCATCTTAGCTACTTCATCACCTTTAACATATATATATATATAAGAACACTTCTACCTTAAGTATTTTCTAGTTTTCTTGAGAGCTGTGTTTCGAGATGGATAAATTCAATTGTACAAATTTATGTAAATAACAACTAATTATGTAAATAATAACTTAGATGCTAATACTCCAACAGTATAGTACATCATGCGTTATGTTTAGATTTGGGCTATAACCCGTTCAAGTTTTAAAATTAGTTTTTTGGGTCCAGTGTTCTAAATTATAAGTGAAAACATAGAAGTTAAGTTAAATTAAATTTTCATTTAATTCATTGCTAGTTTAACAAACTAGCAACAATATACCAATATATGGTGATGGTGGCGGTGTTACGAGAGTCGGAAGTGAGAAAACAGAGGAACATACACATTGACAATCACAATTACTGGTCCAGTTCCTCGTCGGACCTTACACAGGGCGGGAGTATGCAAAATAGTCAGCCATGATAGCATCTGTGGGGTAAAAAAAACAAGTTAGTTATCGATTAATTTAAGAGTCTGCCATTCGCCCCTTTCTATCTCGGCTCCTTCCTACCTGCGTCGACGACACTCGGTGGTTTTCTCTCGGTAAGGTTCGCCATCGTTCTAAATACCGCAGACAGAGTACTCGAGACCGAGCTACTCTTTTTTCATCTGGCGCAAAACTTCAGAGTCTCTCTCGTAGATCGCTGCAGACCCTTTTTCTTCTCCTCGCCAGCCCCTCGTTTGGCGATCCGAGACGGTCCAAATCCAGCCAAGAGCATGGTAACCATAGCAGCGGAATCAACTGAAAGGTGAAGGCAAGGGGTTTGGTTAGACAGAAGTTGGCGAATAATCGCTGATTTTTCATAACTTACAAGCGACCCACCAGGGTCATCAACCTGACAGCAAAAACTAACCTCGTTCAGGGTCCCATTTTAACATGGTGAACGCCTGTCAGAATGCGAATCACCCAGATCCCTCAACCTTGGCGTGGCGTAGCTGCATACAAAACAAGCTAATTCAGCAGGGTGCAGATTTCGCACTTGGCGAAAGATATTTTCCAGACCACTGTCTGGAGCATTCTACTCCAAGTAAACGTCAAAACAAAGTCCTAAATCTTGATTCCCAAATGCAACGTAAAAGGGTTTTAGAAAAGAATGAAGAATTTGTTTTCAAATACCAAATTAATAAAAGACCGAGGAAAATTTCTTCAATTGAAATATAATAATTACATAGAAAAAAGTTTTATGTTTTCTACAACACCAAAAACGACCTTACCACCAGAGTCAGAAAATGTGGATTCCAGTTTTACCAGAAAGAGGGGTACGTTAACAAAACCAAATTAAACTTTAAACACCAACTTGTGTAAGGCAAATAACTTTAAAAAGGTTTTTTTTTAATTGACCTTAAGGGTCCAGGGGTAAGGGGTCCTTAAGGGTAACTTAACCAGGAATTAAACATTAAGCAAACAAGTTAAGATTAAGTATTAACTAAACAAAAAAAATTAAATGGTTAACCAAACTACCTTAAGGAAAAAAGGAAAAAATAATTACTCCAGCAACTTAAATTCAGAGTTAACCAAAACTGTCAAAAATTAAATGACAACAATTACTTTTGAACAAGGCAAAGAAAATTAAGCTCAACTACAAAATAAAAACAAATTAATAACTTTTAAGTCTGATAACAGAATTAGAATAAATCATTACAATTAAGATATTTTAATTCACCAACTGAAGTATAGCTAAGTATGTATTACATAACAATTATTATTATAACTATATATGGATATGTGATTTTGCTTAAACGCGCGTAATTCTAAATACGCAAACTGCAAACGCCAGAGGTTAAACATTCGTCTCTAGCGAATGGTTTTTTCCCTTAGAACATGAGTTCCTTTTCTGCAGTTTACAACTCTAAAGCGGTCATTAAGAATCGCAACTCTCCTTAGAAAAATTACTGTCTTTGGTCACTTAATGTGTAAGAAATATATGCCTTTTTCAAGATTATTATGCTCTTGGTAAATTAGCTGCTATATAGCTAGTTTGCTAAATTAGCTGGTATTTAGTGATTATCGTAATTTGATAACTAGAAATAAATTCATTTTGGTTGGCTATTTGGTCCTATGGTTTATGAAAATTGATCGTAGAAGCACATTATGCGGGATAAATCATCAGTAATTTGTTAAAGTTCTTTCATCATCGTAACGACGTCATTTGAGAATCTTTAGACATCCGACTCTATAAGTTCAATCATCGTTATTTATTTGGAACAATGCCTAAAAATTATATTTAATCAGTATGCTTAGTTACTTGCTAGTTTGCTTAGTTTAAATGCTTAGTTACGCGTATAGCTGCCGATGAAATTCAAATATTACGAAGGTGATGCTGTAATTATTAAAAGTGTTTTGAATAAGTGTCCTCAGGGTTCTTTGAAACTCTAGAATTAATTTTTGAAAAATTTATTTAACAGCAGATAAAGCCTTACTTATTCTCTCCGGCCCATCGTTAGTTTATCACACAGATGCTATAAAACAACATTTTAATCTTCTTTATTAAATAACCTGAATGTGGAGTACAGAGAAAATGCCATTTTAAATTTAAATAAAACCTTTGCTCTTGAAAGATTTACAATCACTAGAACTCCAAGGCTACGTTAAGGGAATGAACTGATTAATAGGTAGCTTACTTCGAATTTCTAAATTGCGTTGAATAGAAATTAAATTTTATAAAATATTTTGTTTATAACTTAAAGTCCCTTTATTCTTTTCAAAATCAGAATTTTCTCCAGTGTATTTGATTTTTTAAATGTCACAGCTTAAAATTCTTCTTTAAAATGTGTTTGAGTTATTTTTATTGTGTATGATGTTTGCGCCTAAGGATATAATGCAGAAGAATGAAATTGAACTTTTTTCCCCATATCCCCAGACTGCTTGTCATTAACAAATAATTCTAGACATTTCTGATGGTATTTTAAATTATTTCGTATTCCTTAGCGTCCAGTGCAATATGGGTGTATTAAAAGAGGAGTTTATAAATAGGGAAGGTATTCAGTCTTGAACTTCAAATTGGTCAGAAAACATAAAGCTGGTTTTATGCAGCAAAAGAAATTATATCAGTAACAAGTTCAGTCTCTGTATATCGTCAAAATATTTATTAAGTAAAAAGACTAGACGAATAAAGAAATTAATCAAGAATTGAAGAATTTAAAAATAATTGAGGATCATTTTGAAAACCACAAGATAAAGTTGCATTTTCTGTTATATTTATGTTCATAAATTTTCCAGTACCTATTTACATGAGTTTAACAGTTATTTTAATATAGTTATTATTACACTGTTTTTCTGTAATTGATCGCATCAGACAGACCTCATTCTGTGTGGGTGTACACATAGTTATATATGCTAACATCGATATTTGTTATTGTTTTCGATAAAAGTTTACAAAAACAAGGAAATGGGCGTATATAGTGAACCCTCTCTAAGACAACCACTTACGCTTCCACGTTACCCTGATCGTCTTAGAGAGTTTATATTTAATGCTTATATTTATTTATATTCTTAAAACCACTGGTTGTCTGAGCGAAGTATAACATGGGCGAAGTATGGCATGGGCAATGACGAGAGGATTCACAGCATGTTAATTTTAAACGTTCATATTGGTTACAAACCTGCCATAAACTTATTCTCAGCAGAATCAAAGAAAGAAATGAAGAAAGAAGCAAAACATTTAAAATAATCAGTAGATAACAAGAATACTAATGAATTTTTGTTTTCTTAGTATTAATTTTCTTTATCTTTCATTGTGTACAAGAAGTCCATAGTTGTCAGTAAGAAAATTTATATAAACCCATATAAACAAATATAAGGTATAGTGGCATCTACTATTTTGATTAAGAAAATCAGTTAAGTCAATGTAAACTAATATAAAGAGTAGAACGGTGTGACATTGTTGGCTATATGGGTATCAACTGATAACAGTAAGAAAAACTCACAGAATTCAATAGAACCAGTAAAATTCTGTGGGTACCTATAGAAACTACTTAATTTCTATGGGTACCAGTAGAAATTTTACTGGTTTCTATGAGATATTTACATACCAGAAAAGCCACCGATAGAAACTAGTAAAATATCAGTAGAAACCCATAAAATTCTGTGGGTACCATAAAAGGTTTTACTGGTTTCTATGAGAGATATTTAGCAGGGGATAATCTTAGGCTTTATAATTATGTAAACGTTCACGCATGCGAATCGGTTATCTGGAACATCATACGCTTCTAATGCAGTACGTTTGTTTTTTATTTCCTTGTACGAAGTAAAGGAAGTACTGTAATCACAAAAAATTTTAGATACCATATTTCAACGAAAATATTCATTTTGACTGTTATCGAATGCAATTTAACGATGTTTCTTCGAGATTTCTGAACGTAAGGACAGAATAAAGGACTCTTTTTGCTCAAACGAATTATAAAGCTGATTTAAGCACGCACTATCGCGCAGGATATGAAATACCGACCACCCCGAATTTTTTAATGTTCCTTCCTAAACGTTTTTGGAAAATGGATGAGTCCTCGTTTAGCTGACCCTTAGGTCATAACTTTGAAGAAGGGGACACCTGGCGTCGATTCTAAAAATAGTTCTTCGGATATAACCTCGACGGGTGTATTATACCCTGTGCGAGTGTTTGTATTATAGTTCTGAGTATAGGAACAAGCTTTTAAATTGTTTTTCCGATATGGCAGGTTACTGTTGTTATGATGAGGAAATGTGATATTTTAGAAATGTATTGGATATTTTATCTTCGGATGAAGAAAGTTTCAGCGAAGAAGGTGAAGAATTAGATGATGAAGAATGTAACAGTAATCATGATTCATCTATTGAAATAGACTCATATATAGAAGAGGAAGATGTGGATTCTGATGAAAATATTTATTTTATGGGAAGAGATATTCAAAAAGTCTGGAAAAAAGAGAAATTCCGTTCCATTGTTCGAGTTTCTGCAAAAGAACCTTGTAACGAAACTCTCTGGAAATACATATACTTCAAAGGTTCTCATTTCTCCTTTGGAAATTTGGTATCTTCTTAATCTCTCCTGAGCTAATTCAAACCTCAGCAGAATGTACGAATACTTTTATACAACCAATAAAAGAAGGATTTTCCCAAGAGAGTGATGCAAAAGAAACATATGAAACTGAAATTAAAGCTGTTACTGTACTGTTATATATTTGTGGTGTACACAAATCATTCTATGTACACGTAACAGATATCCGGGCAACAGACGGCACCGGAATAGAAATATTTAGCACAATTATGTCCGCAAACAATTTTTTCTCATGAGATGTCTACGCTTTGACGATATTAGAACTCGTCAGAATAGGAAAGATTTGGAGAAGTTGTTCCCAACACGAGAAGTTTTCAAACATTTGTGGAAAATTGCGAAAAATCATATAATATCGGAGAATATGTTACTATAGTTGAGAAACTCGAATCATTTAAAAGGAGATATCCATTTCGGCAATATGAAAATATGGTTTAAAAATTTTCGCCCTTGTCGATTCGAGAATATTTTACACATGGAATGTGGAAGTATATACTTGTCAACAGCCAAAATGGCAATTTCAATTGGATAACAGTCCAAGCAGTGTTTTGAAAAGGTTATTCGAACCTCTCTACAATTCTGGGCGAAATTTGAAAGTAGATAATTAGTACACATCCAATCCAGTTTCAAAGGAACTTCTTAAGAGGAAAATAACTATCGTTGGAACCATAAGAAAAAATAAAGAAAGATTTTTGCTATATATTTGAATTCAAAAGAAAGAGAAATTTACTCCCGTATGTCCATAAATCGAGTAAAAGTTTCTCGGATTATTTTAGCCAAGTAACTGAAATAAAAGCTCCATGAAACTTTCACGAAAGTCTAAGATTTATTTTCTATTTCCATAACCATTAGCAGATCATTAAGTTAAACGTTTAAAGAACCCATTACTGCAGTCAGCGAGCAAAATCTGTGTTGGCAAATGCGGGAAATTTTTCGATTTTATGCCAAAAAACATTAACACATTCATTAAGATAAAGGGTGGTATAATTCGATTTGAAGGATAAAATTATGTTAAAATAGATCTACAATAAATTTTGAGTTCATTATTTAATTTGTTCAATCCCTACAGTGACTGTACATTCCCCTGAAGTGAAAACAAAAATTATTCTCATACAGTAAAACGCTTATTTTACAAAGTTTAATAAAACTTAAAAATCATTCAAACACCACTATAAGCAAGAATAACTTATGGTCTTTTTAAAAAATATTCTTAATCTAAAAACCGCTTTTAAAAAGCTTTACATTGCAGTTCACAAGCACATTGACAATTCTGCAATAAACATAAATTTCTAACATAACAGAACATTCAACTAATAATGCATCTACAATAAATATGAATGTACGCTAGACCTCTAATGTGCATTTGCTAAGAATTATTTACGTATAATTTTCCTGAGTTCAAAACAAATGTTTCATTAATATTCATAGTTATTTATTTTAATTTAATATAGTGTGGATATATTACACGACTTTTATGGGAATAAATGTATTATCTCTTAGACAATAGACAAAGACCATTTGATAAAACTGTATTACGTGTAAGCAAGTATTAAAGTTATAAGTGTCAAAAATGATAATTATAATCGTTTAATCAAAGCTATTTTTTTTAAAACAAATATGCTGTTTTTGTAATAAATATATTTTTTAAATCGCTTTAGTCTTAGAAAGGCTATAAGATTTGTAAAATGTTAAAATATTACTAAAATAGACCTATTTCATAACTTTAATATACGTTACAAACATAAATTACTATGTTTTAAAAAGTGCTTAAATCTTACCTTGCTACTAAATGTATATCATTGCTGATTCTTCCTTTCTCAAAAAGGCCTGCGTTTTATTTAGTCATCCATATGCCATGTATAAACAACTATAGTCTGACGTATATCAAAATATGGAGTACATAGCATCAGAATTTTAATGTTAAGATAATATAAATCACTTTCAATGCTTATTAAGAAACACTCTTTTCATTTCCTTACTCATGAAGGCTATTTTTTTCAGATGGAAGTGCTTATATAATGAATTTAATCTAGCTTGAATTATTAAGTAAAAACTTATTTGAGGATCCCAAAAAAACTATATTCCTATTTATGAAATTTGTGAAGTCTGAAGAATCTAGAAGGTTTATTCCTGACGGCTTAGTGATAGATAGATTTGAGGGAAACTTTCTTTTGCTGAAGTATTTAAATGGTTGAACGTGTGTCGGCAGGTTGCAATAATTCCTTTTTCCTGTAAACGTAGGATATCCTAGACGTCATTTCCAGCAAGTCATAAGACTTCTTAGTGGTCATTGAATGTCAGCAGTTGTTTAGACCACCAGTTTTTCGGATGTTAAGACTGGAACGTGATCAAGCTATAAAATGGATATTGTCTTCTTCTGAGATTAAGTTAGGCTATTTTTTCTTTGGAGGCTTAAGTGACGTCTGTTACTGAACACAAATAATATAATTCTATTCTTTACTTGCATACACTGTTCATTTTATAAAGGCGATATAAAAATATTCATGAACGGATCTTTTGGCGATATAGACGACATATGCAAATGGATCTGTAGATTAGATTTTCTGCAAGCAATGAGCGAAATACAAGTGGAGACATATTAAAGCTGCAGATAAAGTTTTGTTGTCGTTGAATTTAGAAAAAAAATATGTAAGGTCTTACCTAGGATAGTTTTAACTTCTATAGCAACATCAAGTTTAATGTGGCTTTAGTATTAATATTTTTACTCTGTTTTGCGAGAATGAAATGTCATATAGCATTTCGTTCTCTCAAAACAGATATTATATTGCATTTCAAATATAAATTTCCACTTTAATTATTTATGTAAACTCATTGCAACCACTTTCATTCGACTAAATTGTTTGTTAACCTGACTCTTAGGAAAATTCTTAAGCATTATTAAAGTTACTTTCTTAGCCAATGTATCAGACTTTACATTTCCCACAATTTCACAGTGGGCTGGAAGCCATTGGAACGAAATTCTGTGTGCCATTGCCTTAAGCAAAGGCTACTAGTCGAAAATTCTTTGGGAATTATTTTGATTATTCAGAAAAGCTTGAAGCGCACTTTTGGAATCTGACAATATGACTACCTTTACAAAAGTGTGGCTGAATAGCCACAGCAACAGTTGGCGACAGTTGTTGAATAGCCACAGCAGTCGCTTCGATTTCAACATCAAAGGCAGTAGTAAGAGGGCCTTTACTGGTAAGTAGAAACTTAAAACCTAGCTATGGATACCTGCTGCTAGGTTTTAAGTATTAGTAGGTTCTCTGTAATATAGAGATGTTTACACTTACCGCTCAATGTAGACATCTTTATGTTAGAACAGTATATGATTTAAAGTGCTATCGGTAAGAGTTGGAGGATTCTGGGGGAAGAAACAACTTTTATTCCCAGTTTTCCAAGAAAGACAGCGTTAGATCTATTTAGACATCTGACTGGACACCACTATTTGTCAGACCATCTCTACAGAACTGGAGTGGGGGATTCCCCAAACTGTATTTTATGTAACTCCAATCAGCCTGTGATTTTGGAACATTTTAATAACTGCATTGCACTTTTTCGGTATGAGGACAATGTTAAAAAACACTGGAAAGCCCGTGAACTAGTGGCTTAAGTGCTAGTGTTTGGTATTTGTGAAATAAAAATGAATGTAAACTGATTAAAATTTTTACAGGCAAAGAATTTTTATGATGATTTAGATTTTATAAAGTTTTAATATAATATATATGATAAATGAAAATTTTTGCAGACATAAATATGAGACAATAGTCATTATGTACTCAAACCTCAGTAAGTTCATTAAATTCAATTCAAATATTTTATTTCGTTCAGAAGATAAACTCTCTTCGAGTTATGCTTCTTTTTCGTGATAAATAATTTCTTTCAAATAAAATAATGAGATAATTCCAATTCTTGAATAATTTTATATTTATTGATGTTTTTACAAGAGCTAATATTTAAAATATACGATTCACACTAGATAATAAAAGCATTATGAGAGAATGATGCAGTAAACAATCTTAGAAACAGCCTTGAAATCATTTGCATCGTGTTTTTTTTAATTAGAATGATATGCACAATGCAGGGTAAATCTTTATGCACATCTGTTGGAATCCTTAATCCAACCTGAAATGCGTGCATATAATAAAATTTTCTCTCTCAGCAGTGATAGAAAATCTGTTTGCTTTCTCACAACGTATATCACACTTGTCTTTTCATGTAAACAAAATAATTTTTCTTCATTCCTAGCATTTATTGACACCCATTTATTTACACCCATACAATGTCACGCTTACGTTCTTTAAACATACTGCATTTATTTTGATCAACTATTTCTTTTTTGTGTGTCTGTACTAAAGATTAATTTGATTTTCTTGAGAATATTTGCTATGTTAGTTTCCAAGAATACACCTATGGATGTTCGTATATATAAAAAAAAATCGAAACTAGAAAATAAGTTTAAGTTTTTACTACAGCATAGACGTATTTTTATTGAAGGGCAATCAATGATTACGACATAGGTTAGCTCAGGAAAATCAGCCATAAATTCCAAAAATATAGTGAAATCAACTATGACAGTAATTAAAA
The DNA here is from genome assembly GCA_000611955.2 of Stegodyphus mimosarum. Taxonomy (NCBI): domain Eukaryota; kingdom Metazoa; phylum Arthropoda; class Arachnida; order Araneae; family Eresidae; genus Stegodyphus; species Stegodyphus mimosarum. Next base: position 287,723 of record KK120964.1, on the reverse strand, counting down.
CTTTCAAAAAACATTTTTATCAATAACAAGGAAAATAAATTTAAACTACATCATATCTTCTCCAGCAGACGAACAACTACAACTTAAATAACCGCAGCTCCACATTACCTCTCAGTCGATAAAATGATGTGTGGAAAATGATTTTAAATGGACCTATAATTTAATATTTTAACCTAAAATAAAAAAAAGTTAATCTTTTGAAAACCTAAGGAAAGGTACTCGAAAAAGTACAGAAAATTAAATTTTCAGACCTCTTTTAGCATATGAAAACTTCCAAAAGTATTAAGGAGAACACAATAGAACGAAAAATAGTTTTTTGAGTATTTCACATATTATGCGAATATAAAACACTTTTAAACAATTGGCACCCATTTTCGTATTAAAGAAGCGCACTTTCAAGGATGTTTATTACGTTTATTGCAATGCTGTTCAGTATGTTAATTTTTAAATACACCTTATCATAGCATATACAATATAACGCGATTCTTATTCTCTATCTAATGTATATATATATATATATATATATGTAATAAAACTGCGTTATTATAAAAATAAAATGACTTGGTGAGATTTGCAACGGATTAGCGTTGGAGAGGACTGCATAGTTAGAGACTGCGTAGTTAGCAAAAGGGCAATCGAAGAACACATATAACGGTAAATTCCCCATATAATTTTATTTTCTGGATAATGCACATTATCATTGTCGGTGCGCTATGACCCCCAATTTTGTAGAGATTCCATCCTCTTAAAGGTCGAAAATTTAAAACGTAGACTCTGCATGGATAGCGGCAAGGCGACACAAACGTCCGGAAGCAGAAGGGAAGACAGAAGAGAGAGAGTTGCGACGCAGTTAAGCTTTCATACCACTATTCACAAAATCCCCACGAACTGATCTACTGGCATTCCAAAGATTTTTAATTAAAGATAAACATCAGTATCCAAAGTTTCAGAAAATTATGCAACGACTCTCCTCCTACGGGCTAGATCTCTGTCAAGTGTAGGTCCACATAATTTTTTTTGGCATAAACTTAGTGAACTTTTACATGCTGTGATTATGGACAAAATGAGTCCACTCGTGAACTTTATAATCTGCAATATACCTTTATATCTGAAATAACCCATGGACATCCACCTCTTTAGTATTATTATTACAATTCATTTTGATATTGTGTTGCCAGTACTAATTATAATTAGCTCATTATGTTTATCTGTTTACTAATTATGTTTATCTCCTATTTTTGTTGCACCAAATCATATGTTCAATTTACTTTGTGCAACTCAAATTGTATTCCGACTATTTTGTAATCTACTTATGCCCTACATCAATATTTTTAATAAGTACTGGATGCGGGGCGTACTGTAGGATTGCATGATGACCCATAATAGGCAAACTCTAGAACTTTTGGAAAGTTCCAGTCTATTTAAATTCTTATAAAACTTGCAGTCACCCCCCTTTTTTTTGCTTAAAGAGTTAGTATGGGAAGGCATTACCAGTTGACCTATGGTAAATCGCTGGTGCCCCCCCCATACTTTTACCTTTACCTTACCTTCAGATCACAAGGCAGTTTAATGTACAGGTGTAGGGTTCAGACTTCATCGATAAGTTTGCAATACAGATTAAATGACTAATCTTTTTCGTTTAGTTAGAATGTTTATTGCTCTGTTATTTTTAGAATGAAGACATAAGGGCTATCAATTTATTATTTGAAAGCTAAATTTTAAAACATACAGTGATGATTTTAAGTACAGTTCTGAGATGGTATGCATAGCTGCAGGAAAGCAGAGGTCGCTGACATGAAATTTATATACAGGGCTGAGATGGAAAATGCAGAAGCTTCTTGAAAAAAGGTACTCTTCTTCGGACCACCTTTTAAATAGTTGCTTTGTTTTAACAGTAGCCTCTTCCGTCTTCACATAGCAATTCATACCACTCGGAATCTGCAAGGCAAATAACGATTTAAGTATTTTGGAGGTTTATTTTAATTTTATTTTAACAGTTTGTCACGACTTATAAACATTTAAACATGATAATCTCATAAACTTTCAGAACACTTAATATGTTTTCTAAAGAAGGTTTGGTTCTAAAAGTAGTTTTCTTTGAGGGAGTACATAAATCTTTCAGGAACATAGAAAGTTGTACTTTTGCCTATTGCTTCAATGTACAATTGATTAATAATGTGTGCTGTATAGCTGAAATACACCGAAATGAAATTCATCCATTTTATCCTCTGATGTCATATTATTGACAGAGCTCATTTTCCCAATTACGGCATTTTTTGAACTGCTATATAGTTTACAAAGTCAGTTTACTAGAACTATTATATTTTTCGAGGCGATAAACGTGTGAAATCCACTATGCTTTTCTAGGTTTCAAGCTTGTATTTTTCGATAGCTAGGCTCCCTGCTAAAAATACCCCCTAGAAACCTATAAATTTTTATGGGATGTTCGTCTACAGGCACCCATACAGTTCTGCGGGTACCCGTAGACCAAATCTCCGTAAAAACCCACGGACTGAAACCCGTACATCTTCACGGGTACCCGTAGGCCAAATCCCCGTAGAAACCCGTAAAAAGAAACATGTGCAGCTGTACGGGTACCTATTTGGTACCCGTACAACTTTGAGTTTTACGGGCCAAATTCCCGTAAAAAGCCAACCGTAATGGGGTTTTTACGGGCCAAATTCCCGTAAAAACCCCAAAACCAGAAACCCATACAACTGTACAGGTACCTGTAGGCCAAATCCCCATAAAACAGCACAAGCAGGAACCTATAGAACACATGGGTACCATACAAAAATACCTGTAAAAACCTATAGCCCAAAACCAGAACTTTATGCGGTTCCATAGGCCAAATCTCCATTAAAAAAAGTGGATATTTCGTAAGTCTATTCCCCATAAATCCAGTAGACAACATAGGTACCCATAAGCCAAATACCTGTAAAAACTAGTAAACAAAAACTCATTGACCTATACGGATAACCATAGGCCAAATCTCTGTAAAACTCAGTAAACAAAAATCTGGACCAATACGGGCACCCATTGGCAAAATCAATGCACAAAACAGTAGACAAAAACCCATAAACAAAACCAATAGAATTATACCATAGCGGAGTACCCGCACGTAGAATTGTACATAGAACGGGTATCCATGCACAGAATCCCTATAAAAACAATACACAAAAACAGAACTGTAGATCAAATTTGCATAAAAACTACTAATTATAAGTGTTGTGAAATATTATATGTAGTAAAAATAAATGCTTATATATTTTAATTTATTATGTAGTGAAAATTTATATTGATTTCTATATGTTATGAAAAATATTAATTATAATTATTCTGGTGTATAAATGATAACCAAAATTTTGAATATTAATTTTATCTGCGATGAACCGCGAATAAGAATGAAGAAATCCAATTACACAGTATAGGATTATAACATGTGATTAAGAGTACATCACGTTGTTTCCGCAATAACCCGAATGATAGGGATAAAACATGTGACCTACAGAGGATAACAAAATAATGAACTTACCCCAGACGTTGTGATTGTTGAAAAAGAAAATACAAGTTAATCATCTACACTTCACTCTATTTATTTTTCCTATCAAACATTTTACTGCTGAGCTCACACAAATAAAACAAGAAAATTAAATAATCAGATCATAACTATAGTCCTACTATAAATACAGAACGTCCACTCGTTTAACGATACACTTTGAGATCACAATCCTCTTGCATCGCTTTCTATAAATCACGAAAAACCTGGAATCGAAAATATATGTAGACCAGCAATATACTTATCTAGAAATTTCTTATGATTTTGAAGCTTCTACCAGTGAATAAATTTGGAGCAGTGCACCACGTGGCGGTAGACAATGGATGAGTCTTATATTGCACAATGAGATCGTTCATGATTCTTGCTTAAAAAACATCATTCAATCTTGGATGAATTTTCAGAAACTGCATATACAATGAATATATTCAATAAAAAAACTACAGTTGGCTTTCTATAAATCAGGAACCATATCATCGGACTTTTCAGGAGAGTTAAACGTGCATCATGAAACGAGGTGGTAGGTGAAGAGACAGTCGGTGAAGATACAGGCCGAAGCCCATCCTTCACCCTTGAACTCACAGCAGCGAAGAGAGCAAAAACCGGTCCAACAACTGCCACCAAGGGCTTGGACGAAACGATGACGATTCTTGAAGGGATAGTTTGATGATAGATGTCGGCTTGCTAGCACATTCCCTCCTGCCAAAGAAAAAGCACAGATCTCTGCATGATCTTCACTGACGCTGAACACTGCATGATAAATTTCACCGAAACACAGTTCATTGCACGATAAATTTTACTGACGCACAGCACTCATTACAAGTATGATCTGGTATAATAGTTAAATGAAATGAAAAATTGAAAAATAGTCAAAAATTATTTTATCATAATTTCACTGTCTGGGATAAGTGCTACACATATGAAGTACAATCAAAATTAATAACTAATACATATCATACAAGTTAATCATATAGTTACAGCATACACTTTCATTATAATCTGTAGTCAAATTGCAATTTTCTCTATGTAAATGGAAATTGTAACCTAATACCTATTTTTACATTTCATACATTTTCACTGCTAAACACAACTCTGCATTAATGATAATTTTTTGACAAGTTTCTAATTATACAGATTCTATAAATTCTTCTGAATAACATCAATTTGCCCTTGAATTTTACTAATTTCATCTAGACCAATTACTCTACAATTTCATCTTTAACACATTAATTTTCTTCCTCTTTTTATTATTGTTATGTATATATATATATATATATATTTACTACTCAAACTTGTTTTAGTAGTACAATTTTCATGTCTAGCTCGTTACTTGTAATGATCACTAAGTGTACTGCACACTTTTTTTTTGTTTCTGTAAATTCCATGACATTAGTCAACCCGGACCAGCCTGCAGCCAACCAAACGTATGAGTGAAGGTGGCCAACCGACACCCAAACAAATCATGAAATCTCAAAAAAAATTTTTTTTGTTGGAAATAAATCCAATAAATTCCTAACACTTACAAATGTGTGTATGTCTTCTATTTATTTATTTTTTCTAACTTAGTGAACAAGAAAAACAAGCTCGATGAAATAAATGTTCTTAATTAATCAAATTGAACCTTGGATCAACTCTTTTAAATAATTTGCTACAATGAATTTTTTTTAGTTTTGTGGTCCTCGATGTTTTGAATTAAGTAGTTTTTATTTCGAAAAATTTTTATTATTTTGAAAGGTCCATTGTATTTTGGCTGAAAAGCATGAGGTGGTTGTAAAGCCTTTAAAAATACCTCGTCTCCAATATTAAATTTTGGTGGTTCTCTGCCCTTAACAACTTTATTTTGAGACTGAAAATATTTTTCTTCGTTTTGTTTCACTAATTCTCTAGTTGCTTTAATGTGTTCTCTCTGACGTAACGAGTATTGTGAAGGATTATCTACCGCTACCGGTTCATTATTTGTATCTAGAGGTGCATTGAGTTCTCGCCCGAAAAATAACTGTGGAGTAAAACCTGTAACTATGTGTTTAGAATTGTTGTAATATAGTTTGAAAAAAGCTAATCTATCTGAACATTCGATTACCTTATTGGATAAAGAAGCTATGCTTTCTTTCATAGTTCGGTGAACTCTTTCTATGATTCCATTAGACTGTAGATAATAAATGGAGCTTTTTCTGTGTTCAATATTGAGATCTTTTAGAAATTTTTCAAATTCAGCTGAACAAAAATTTGAAGCATTATCAGATAAAATTACTTTTGGAATACCAAATTTTGAAAAATAAAGATTCATACACCTTATTATTGTAGCAGATGTAATATTTGACAGAGGAATAGCTTCTAAATATCTTGAATAATGATCAATAATAGTTAGAATGAAAAATTTGCCATCATGTGATCTGGGCAATTTACTCACAATGTCAATTGCTAACATTTCTCCAGGTGCTAAATCAAATTTTTTTATATTACTTGTAATTGTTTTACATGACTTTAGTGTATTCTCCAAACACTGTTGACAATTTTCACAAAGTTTTTTGTATCTAAAAACATACCTTTCCAGAAATACATTTTCTTAATGAATTCATAAGTTTTACTAGTACCAAAATGCGGAGCATGAGCAATCTCTAAACAAGGTTTTACTAAAGAATTTGGAAGTAGAATTTTATTTTCTAAATGCCTTGTCTTTAAATGATGTGCTTTAGGTCTTAATTTAATCATTACTACACCATTTTTTATCAATAAAATATTTTCCACAAATATCAGCTTTATTATTGTTAATTTGGCTTAAGATATCCTTAATATTTTTGTCATTTCTTTGGTGATTAACTATATTTTGGATGCTTAACTGAGTATTATCTGAATGAAATAAGTTGATATTGTTTACACTATGAGATGCTTCAGGAACTCTAGAAAGAAAATCTGGAGGATTGGAAAAACCAGGTATATGTTTTAGAGAGTAATCAAAATCTTGTAAATACAACAACCATCTGGCAACAATGTCAGGCTGCTTATCCAGCTGCATATGAAAAGTGAGTGGTCTAGCATTAGTTAAAATAGTAAATTTTTTGCCATATAAATGTTCATGAAAATGCTTCACAGAAGAAAAAATAGCATAAAGCTCACACCTGATCGATGGGTATCTAGACTCAGAAGGAGTGAGGAGTTTCGAATAAAATTCTACAGGAAAGAATTTATCATCAATCTTTTGTAACAGAATACCACACATAACTACTTTAGAAGCATCAGTGATAAAAAAATATCTCATGATTATCATCAATGTTCCTTATAATTGGTTTGCCCAACATTATTGATTGTAATTTATCAAAAGCATCTTGGCAATCTTGATTCCAAACAAAGGGAACATGTCTTTTAGTTAAGTGTACTATTGGCTGAGTGATCTCAGCAAAATTATGGATTAAATGTCTAAAATAGTTCATCATGCCAAGAAAAGCCTGAACTTGTTTTACATCCTTTGGAATAGGAAATCTTGTAACCTTTGAAATATTTTCTTCAGAAGGAGAAAAACCTGCTTGTGAAATATTGAAACCCAAATAAGTTATTTCAGATTTTAAGAGCTGCACTTTAGCTGGATCTAGAGTTAAATTAAATGATTTTAATCTGTCAAATACTTTTTGAAGAATTATTATTTAATATCATTTAGACATTTTGAAATTAATGTATGGAAATAAGAAGTGCTATTGCGAGATCCAAAGGGAAGTCTACAAGGGAGAAAATTACCAAGTTCGGTGCAAAATGCCAACTTTTCTTTATCAGAGTCCTGTAAATTGATCTGGGAAAAAGGCTGACTTCAAATCCAGTACACAATACAATTTCCTACCAGCAATGTTATGCAAAATCTCAGAAAGTTTTGGTAAACAAATTTTGTATGATTCTGTGATACAGTTTAATAGACGATAATCTACAACCATACGAAATTTTGGTGTAATTTTATCTTCACTAGGTAAATTCTTTTTCCTGACAAATATTACAGGAAAACTATAAATTGAAGAAGAGGGTTCTATTATGCCTGCTTCTAATAATTTTGCAATTTCTTGTTGAGCATACTGTTTTGCAATTTTAGCAATAGGGTAAGGTCTAGTTTGAATTGGGAAATTGTTAAGAAGTTTAAATTCTAGTACAACTTTATCAGTAGACCTTAAAGTATTATAGGATTTTGAAAATACAGCATAGTTATTCATTAACATTCTATCATTTAATTTTTTGCTTGTTCATTTAAATGATCTAGTTTAAAGTCTGATACATTTAATTCCTCTTTTCTAAGTTTAATTACTTCTTGCAGATTTAGTGTGTGGATTTGTAAAGTCTCATGATATTTGGGACTAACAATATCCTCAAAATGAAATGGCACAGCAGTTCCAATAACAGAATTTTTCCTAAAAATTAATTTCTCATTTGTGTTGTTTTCAACAATAGTTTGAATGTGGTTGTGACAATCAACTAAATGTAAGCTGAAGTAAGTAAAAGCGTTGAAAATATTTATTCTTAAATTTGACTAAGAATGTAAACAAGGTTGAAAATAAATGCTTAAAGTAGACTAATACGTTAAAAAAAATTAATTTTTCTATAGAAGTATGTGAGATGAGTTCAATTTTCTGACATTACGGAAACACCTAAAAGAAAATCTTTAAGCTAAATAAAATACTGTACTTTTTCTGCAAAATATTAAGAAAACGAAAGCATGCTTCTAAAAAGTTTTTTTGAATAATTCAAGTAATTTATTAATACGTAATAGTTTAATTTTTTGCTGTGGGATAATTTTTTAAATCTTCATGAAATTCCTTCAATAAAGTTCGAGAAATGAAGGAAAAAAATTTTATTTAATATAGTTAATAATTAATATAATCCATTAGAATGCTAACTAAATAAATAAGAGTAAATAAATAAGTAAATAAATAAGAGCTAGTATGTGGCTTATTTAGCTCTTTGATAATAATTCATTTGTCTGACGAAAATAAATTTATTTTGCAAAAAAATGGCTTTAAAACTGATTAAACCCTTAACTATACAAATAAAGCACGCGTCCGAAGAATACCACTTAAACTCTACACTCATGTTCAAGCTTAGAAACAGAACTTTTTATTTTCAAATTTACATTGCATTATAATAATAGAAATATAACGCGCGGCGTTCGCAGAAGACAGTTCTTGACGTCCAGGAGATGTCAAAATCTACAGTGTCACATGAAATTAACGACGTCATTGTATATCAAGAGGTTAATTAATAAATTTCAGTCTAAGCTGCATGAAGCTCGTCTAAGCATATTGTAAGTTATATTTCACTGCTTTTAGTTCATACGTTATAAAAAAAGTAATTTTGGGGGCAAATCAAACAATGAATAAGTTTGGAACGGAAATGTAATTAAATAGATTTTTTTTCTTTTAATAAGCTACCATACATAAAAAATTTAAAATTTATAATTTAAATTCAATCATGAATTATACTTTCCGCTAAATCTCAATTTTCACGATGCCTTTTGCCATACGGTCTCACGTTGTACAGAATTGTGGAAATAATGGATCAATTTCGAAATATTATTCATAGGATTTCAAGCATTTGCACGGAATGATTCAACTAACCACTTCAAAGTTACGTTCTTAGGTTTCTAAAGGGAGCTCCGCCAATATTCTGTTCCGGCTATGCTGTTCTTTATCTTTCTCAAAGATCAGTTGCTTATCTACATCCAGAATTCAACCTTCAGCAAAAGGTGATCTGCATTCTAGAATTCGCGAACATTTGGACGTGGATCTTAAAGTTTCAAGACTATGAGTGTCTCTGAAAGGAACAAGTCCTAGATGGCAAGAGAAAGAGAGAAGTGGATTAATCCTAAAAAGCCTTTCAAACACCCCACGAAAGTCGACAATTAAACCTAGCAGTTGCCTTATAGTCCTACAATAAACTTATACAATTTTAGTATGGGAAGAAGAATTTCAACAGAATTTTTTAAACTGGTTAGAAATTTGAACATTCTCTGTCTTAATCAACGAAAATTCCATGATATTGATCCTTCTGTCTGAGTAACGATGCGCAATTTTATGAAAGTATTGTACTTTAAATTTCTCATTCCATTTATATCAAGTAAATTCATTTTTTGCGAAATCCGTAAATAAATTAGAGATACAAATATGACGTGGATAAACTATTTAGGCATCTGGCAACAAAAGTTTATTTGCAGAGACCACTATGATTTTTTTGAGGCCGGAAACCTGCGAAATCAATTGTACTCTATCCGGGACTCTAACCAAAGTTTTACCACTTGTTTTACCACTTTTACCACTCTTTTATCACGACTGAAAGCACAAGAGTGTTCGATAATTCTTAACAATATTTTCCCACTTTATTGCGCCTGCAACTTCTTAGCTTTCATAGACATACTGGAGAACGGAACACACTAGATCAAATCCAGGTGGTAACGATTTATCTTTACGCATTTTAATCATTTGCATTAAATCTTGCATTAAGTCATTGCCATATAAGTTTGTATGAGTCGGGAAACATGGAAAATCAACTGCCCCTCCATGGGATTCCTGAAGATTTTGCATTGCTATCTGGACGTGATAATCACTTACACTACGAGAGCAAACTTGAGGAAATGCGCTATGTTCAACCTGATTACTTATTGATTCAACCTTATTGCTGACCATATTAAAACCTTTCTTGAGTCTAAATTAAATATATGTGCATCAAAACGAGTAAGAAATTTAATGCATGCGCAATGAGTCATTACTAATGGATTAATGAAATTTCTTGATGTAATTAACGAGTCTGAAATTCGAAGAGACTTAAAAATTTATAAATGAAGCACATGATGATACACAAGAAAACCTTGACTTTTTTTTACCAACTTGAATCCAGCCTATTGTAAGGTTTTTTAATCAATCACATATAAGGGACTTTTTCAATGAAATGAATCACATGTAAATCACATGAATTAAATAATTTTCATGTACTACTTCATTTTTAACCTTTTGTTTTACAATTTATGTTCATTTTATACTTTGTTTATAAAAATAAATCTTCATAATTATGCAAATTAACATATCTTCATAAATTAAATAAAATATAATCGAAGACTATCACTGATAAAGAAATAAAGCTAGTTAGTAAAATTACTAACTGGCTTTATGTAGAAAAATTACTGCTTTCGATAGACAATTCAAAGCCTCCATCGAAATGCATATTACTGTTTCTCCTCTAAAATCTGTACCAGTCGATGATTTTTCAAATTCATGTTGTCATGTGTCCCTCCATTTATTAGAAACAAGACTCATATTACATATACCGTAAATATTATGAAAGAAGCATAAATTCTCTTCTACTCACCTTATTCCGCTCAACAAAACTTGGTCTTAAATAAATAAATTACTCTTTTGTAATTTCTATGTTCACTGGAGTAACACTGTTAATTTTGTTCGAGAAATTTCATTTATGTCCTAGGTCGTCAAACTGTTTTAAGTAAAAAGATTAGTTTTCAATTTGCTTTTCTCTCCGCGGTATATCTTTCTCAGCCTTTGTTTTAAAATCAAATGCACACATATATTTTTTTTAATTCCGGGACATTTTTCATCGAAAGTATAACAATAAAAAATATTATTGAAATATTCAAGTTGAGTCTGGATATTAAATATATGAAATTTATAAAAATACTCCAGTATTTTAAAACATGAGAAAAATACATATATTGGACCATATTAGCAACCGAATCCACAAAACGGTACTTGTTTTGTGAAGGTTAAAAGAACAAATTCCATACTTTAGCCCCAGAGCAAATACATACCATTTATGAATGTTATTTAATTTAATTTCAATGCAACAAACACTACATGGTGTGAGAATATGCAATATGCGATACAGAGACGGAAAGTGAGCAATAGAGCAATACAGTCGACATAATGGCTCCGACTGAACTGTAATTATCAGGATTTATTAAAACAAATTGTACCAAGGTATGCAATATATACATTTCCGTATATTAAGATAATTATTAAAATACTTAGGAAAGTTATCAGTGAGGGATGCTATGAATGAAATGTATCTCAAACTACAACAGTTGAATATATTATTAAAATTTCAAAACTCAGATTGTAATTATTAAATGCTATGTTTCTTGCTTTACAGCCACTTAACTCATTAAAAAGTTAGGCCCACCAGCCGCCGAGCGGTCGGTCTGAGGGTCTAATCTTGCGAAAGGTCTGGCTGCATGGGGAATTTCGTTATTTTCCCCATGTGTAACGTGTATACGACCCAGTTTTCCTTAGAAAGTCCTCCCCTCTGGCAGATAGACCTCGAGACTTTGTTGTAATCATATGAACCAAATAAAACAAAACCATTAAACAGTTAGAAATTGAAATATAAATTAAAGACTTTATGCGACATTACATCCCAAAACTTTGGAAACAATGCATTTATTTTTTTAAATAAATTAAAGATCTCATATTTCAAGCTATGAAAACACCTAAATAATCAAGTAGGTGGTAAATTACATAATACTGTAGCATAACATAATGCGATGTTGAAATATATTTCAAGGTTTCTATTAAAGACATTGCTAAAACAAAAATTCAATAAACAGGAAACACAATAAAAAAGTGCATATCTGTATCATTTTTTTATTTAACTCTAATCTCCGTTAAACAAATAAATTAACCCATTAGTTACAAAGGAGTTGCATTTAGTACTTTCTGAAAAGATGATAAAAAGACGTTTTGTACTCCAAATTATTGTTACTACCTGAAATAAAGTAATTTATTTACTCCATTTCTAGTCAGAAATTTCTAACTGAAGTACCTACCCTGTTAACCAGACACATTTATCATGATTTCCTTCTTTTTGTCGTCTATCTAACTCAGACTTGCATTTATTCCTTTCTTCAAATTCTTAGAATGGCAACACTGCTACCGGATTTAAATTTTTCTCTCCAGAATAATTTCGCATTTCAAACAGGAATACAACGCAAAGCGATACTAACTTGCTTGCTGAGAAATATATTCGTCTCCTGAATAGTTAAGAATGAAAACATCTTTCAACTCTTTCTATTTCTTTTTGTCGTGAACATTGCATGCAATTACTTTAGGAAAAGGGAAAAGTTCTGAGTTTTAGTACGGCAATTTGATGTTATATTAGCGTGCATAGACACAGAAAAACTACAACTATGGTGATTCTTATGTTGGAGTTCCCAACTTCAAGACATTTAAAAAAATATTTTCGAGACTTTCAGAACTGTTATACCATTTGTTACAGTGTAAGGGTATTTCGAATGATTGAACTCAAAGCTATTCCTTCTGAAAAAACGCTGAATCGCTTTTTATTTACATTCCGTAACTAGTCTTTTTTTTATTATTGTTGTTTGTTGGTCTTCACAATTTCACTAAACCCGAATTCTGAAAATTTTGGCAAAATGTTTTCCAAGCAGAGTTAGTGAATTATCACGAAGACGAAAATCTGGACCTTAATATCTGGACATTTTGGCTCCGTTTTCTTATACTTTATTCTATATTTTTTAAGGATTCTCAATAGCTCAAATAGCAAGCATACCTTTAGATACCATTAAATTATATTACTACTGTTGTGTAGCAATTTTCACGTAACACTTAATTATTTAAGTTTGACTTAAGATTAATTTTCATTATTATAAATTTATGCTACACAACGTTATTTTATTTAATATCTTGTATTTATATTTGCTTTAGTTTAATTTTAATTAGGGGTTTTGGTACTTTAAGATTTGTACGTCTCTTCCACTGGTTACTCGTAAACGCGTTGAAACAGACAATGGAATTAGGTGCTTTCCTACGTAATAAACTTGATTTAAAATTACTTAACCCTTTAAGCGTGCTTGACGAACTCACCTCGTCATCGGAGTGTTACGCCGTACCCGTGTTTGACGAGTCCTACTCGTCATCCAATTTTAAAGTCCGCATTTCAATGTGTTTGACGAAAATATCTCGTCATATCCTTATGTTTTCAAAAATTGTCACTAGATGGCAATAGTAGTTCCGTAAAGTGAAATATTTCTTGGGGAGACTTTGGTGTGTTTGATTTTTGCATTCTGGTGAAAATGGCGAGCTGTAGCGGTGTTTCCAGCCGCTTTTCTGTGAAAAGACCGTTGCTAGCGAATGATTCTGATTCAGAAGATAACATTTTAGATTATTCTGATTTCGAAAGTGGATCGGATTCCGATGCAAGTATTGACAGTTATGAATCAGATGAGGATATGGATAAGAATTTGGATTCGGTGCGCCAATGGTGTAAAGTTTCAAGTGCAACTCCAGCTCCACCACGTTTTCAATTTGATGGAAAGCCTGGAATAAATTTTCAGGTAAAAGGTATTGATAATTCCTTAGATTTTTTCCAACTATTCATAACTGAGGAATTGGTAGAAACTATAGTAGAGGAAACAAATATATATGCAGAACAATTTTTGCGAAAGAACAGAAGTGTACTGAAATTTAGATCCCGAGTGCATAAGTGGAAACCGGTAACTGTACCTGAAATATGGATTTATTTAGCTCTTCTTTTACTCCAGGGTATTGTTTTGAAGCCCGTGACAGCCTGGTATTGGTCAAAGAAGAAAATTTTGAGCACTCCTTTTTTTGCTGAAGTTATGTCAGAGCAAAGATTTTCTTTGATAAGCAAGTTTCTGCATTTTTCAAATAATGAAACTATGGATGAAGAAACTCATCCTTGCTGGAAACTTCGAAAAATATGGCCTATTTACAGTTTCCTTTTGGAAAAATTTCGAACTCTGTATACTCCTGAGCGTGACATTAGCATCGATGAAAGCTTGATGTTACATAAAGGGAGGCTTTCTTGGAAACAATATATACCCTTGAAGAGAGCTAGATTTGGATTGAAATTCTATATGCTCTGTGAATCAGACACAGGTTACATATGGAATTACATTTTATATACTGGAAAGGGGATGATTCTAAGCCCAGACTTCAACAAGGAAAACCTTACATCGCAAATTGTTCTAAGTTTGATCCAACCTTTGCTCAACAAAGGATACTGCCTTACAGCCGATAATTTTTATATGTCACCAGATCTTTGTGATAAACTTATATCATTCAAAACTGACTCGTACGGGACAGTTCGAGTGAACCGCAAAGATGTTCCAAAAGAAATGCAATCATCAAAACTTAGAAAGGGTGACATTATTGCTTTTCAA
>KK120964.1:246170-263736 GCA_000611955.2 Stegodyphus mimosarum | reverse complement strand
GTCGTGCAAACACACCACCACCGTGCAGTCTTCTGGCCACGATAAAACGCGATATCGGTCGTCCAGTCGCCTGTGTCGTGTGTCTAGCGATTTCTCCCGCTGTCTGCCGCCTGTTTTTTCTGGCCTGTAAGGCAATGTACCGGTCATCTGCGGGTGTGGTTCCTCTTGGACGACCACTACTAAACCCCCGGATAGCTGTTTCTGTACTTTGAAATTGTCTTCAAAGTCGTGAAACGATGGTGTGAGCAATTCCGAACTCTGCTACCACACTCGTCACACTGCGGCCTTGCTCCAAATTCCCAATGATTCGACCTCGGGTAAAAGCATCCAGATGTCGTCTAACAGATTGATTTTTCACCATTTCTCGCTGAGCCAGCAACTCGGTGTGATTTTAACTGCTATACGGCATGCAATCTCTTTGCCAGAAATACTGATCTTACACCGACAACATGCTTTATACTACTCAGACACTCCCCCATTACGTCTATCTGCATATCTGAGCATGTGCTACCGTACATCACCTTACTTAATCTCCTGATTGGTCTTTCTGTCCGCTCTGCCCCTTTGTTCAACTGATATGCTAATTTTTCGACTTCGTCCTTAATTTTTGCACACCAGTGTAATTATTTTTTCTAACACAATATACCATCAATAATATATGCATGTTTCCATAAAAGTTACAGACATTATCTTAGCCCGATTTATTCTGTATACTATGCTACCCAGTCGCTGAGTCATAAGATAATCTGGATAGAGCGTCTGCATTTCCGTGCTGTTGTCCCTTTCGGTAAGAAATCTTTACTTTATACCTTTGTGAGGTCAACGTCCAACGCATGAGCTTGGCTCGTGGAGTTAAAATTGCGCTAAATACGTTAGAGGATTATCAATTTGCCTATTGACTTGTTGAAGTATAACCGGGATTCGATTTGGGCGTAATTTTTAGGGAGTGCACGCGGGAATAATTCTGACAGAATGCTCATCAACTTTCGCACTACCAGGATTGCTAATAAAAACATCTGCGAAGTTACGTAATATATTGGCGAGTTCGTGACACTGCTGCTCATCCAGTCGTTTATGACAATTTTGAATTTATCTTATAATACCTTGTTGTGTCCTTTTATTTTAGTCAGTGGGAGCATAGTGTATATTTCCGAAGTCATTATCTTCTTCAAAGATTAGCCTTACTTGTTGCACTCTTAACACATATGGACGTAATTTATTCACGTGAAATTTTCGAAGCGAACTTAATCAGAATGTGGTCTTGTTAGCTTTACGATGGTGGCTGCTCCTTGCCAGGTATTTAGCAGTTTATGCGATGATGATGGTACCAAGACTAATACTTGATCTCCTACTTCGATTGTTTTCTGACATGACCTCATATGATACCTACTAGCGTAATCACTCTGTTTTTATGTGCGTTATCATATGTTATAGCGTGAGAACTTCGTAGTTTGTCTTGTAAATCATCTACATAGGATTCAATCGCGCGAGAAGCTGTGATTGGTATATCTCTGTTACCAGTTCAAAAGTCCTTACATCCATGTTAAAGGTCCTCTTGGAAGATGACTGTATACGATTTGGTATGGAGAAATACCAGTGGGGCTGCGAGGAACTTTATGGTCCGCGAATAACAAATGCGAAAGAGGCAAACTCTAAACACGGTAATGGTCTTGAATGTTTGTATCAGCATTTCTTTCAGTGTCCTATTCCATCGTTCTATTGCACCCCTGCTTTCTGTATAGCCTGCATAGAAAATCTGGGAGCTTTCCTCAAAACATCTAAAATGTCTTCGTTAGCTGGAAGGTAACTTACTTACTTGTATTACATATACCAAAAGTAAATATATTTTATTTAGAAACTAAACCAGAATTAACAAAATGGCCCAGTAACTGAAATTCTTGTGTGCAGGAATACTAAGAATTTGATTTCTCACCTCTTCGATTTCCGCAGGTATCTAATGATTTCTTCATCCTACGTAGACTGCCCAATAAAGTTTTATTGAAATCTTACAATCTTACAGTAGTCAAAAACTCATCTTGTGTTTTTACAAACAAAATGGATTCCGTAACGCTGAAATACCTATTCTTTAGACAACTCCAATAACATTATAAAAAAAACCGTCTGATTTTTTTTCTTCACTAGAGTGCTTCCAACGTTTTTGAATCTTACAATCATTCTACTACATTAACTCATAAGTAACTGTTTTTTTTAATTTGCAATTTTCGGCAAAATTTACATCAACAGTTTTAGACGCACTATATGTAAAAGAATACCATAATGATTTCAATCATAAATCCTTGAAAATTCGGGAATAGTCCCATAAGATCAAAACACAAGTATTATGCTACCTAATGACAAAAAAGTACCATAAATAGGTACGACGCAGTCTTAATCGTTTAATCATACTGTGTATTATGAGCAAAATCAAATAACGTTTCCCCTTATATTTAAAATTCATATACCATTTGCCAACTCGAGCGTATACGTATATAACTTTTTCACAATTAATGAATTAAAATCGTTTTATGAATCTTTAGTTGAATGCTTCATAGATTTGCGCTATACGTATTGGTGTAATCTATATACGTAACTATATCTGTTCATTTGTTTGCATTTCATACTGTATGTTGTTGCATTATATTGTTTTAATTTACTTCATTATTAATTTATTTGTTTTGCGCCTGATTTAATTGTAATTTTTCCTACATTGTTTTCCAATTTTTAACTATTTTTTTTCCTTTTTGAAGAATTTAACTGCTATATTTTTGTGTTGAATTTGCAAGTCTGAGCAAACACATTGCGGAATTATGTAGCTAAGTGAAACTAAAACGGATATATAATCTGCAAAAATTTTCCGCGTTTGGGTGACATATGACGATTTTGTGTTGTTTTGGAGATATTATAATGAAGATTTCAAAAAAAATTATTTTTACCAGACTAAAATATATATTTTGCGAATGCTGTAGTTATTTTCCCTTCTTTAGAAGTCTTTGAGAAACTTCAGAGTACATTTAAGAGTATCTAATTACCTGCAGTGTGGAGTGTGATTTAGTTAATGTTCGCAATGAGTGTAGCTTTTGCTCATTGAACAACGTATTTAATTAATAATATTAATTCTCGTGTTAAGCAAAAGAAAGCAATTTATGTTTCTTCTTGAGCTATGTTTAGCTGTTTGCCTTTATAAAATAATTTCCATCGGTTGAAGATGCAATAAATTTTCAAAGTTTCTCCACCAGATATGTTTATTTAGAATATTTTGTATAATTATTACAGGTAACTTTATAAATGATATATGATCATAAATAACATACTTTATTTTATAAAATTTAAAAGAACTGATTTATTTTTAATGCATTTTGTATTTTGCAAGTAACTGATCCTTACGTCTCATATTAGTTTACAACTACGCTTTTCGCTGCAAAGACGACACTAACTATGAGTGCATCAGTTATTTGTGGCTTTGTGCTTTTCAGAACATCTTGCTAATTTCTTATTAACTTAATTATCTCTTAAGGAAAATGTGGTTGACCAGTTTTATTTCGTTTTTCTTGCATAAAACATCAGGCATACTTTAATGAATTGTTCCGCACTATTTTGACACCCCTTGCACAGATCAAACTTTGGCAAATTAACGACTGACTTTCACAAATTAATGATTCCGTAAATTTTGATTAAAATGCTTTTAACTGGTATTTTTGAATACGTAAATTTAGGCATCTAAATGACAAGAATTCTTCAAAGATTCCCCTTTTTTGTGAGAAAGTGGCAAATCTTAAAATATGAAACGTCATCACTAATACAGTAGTTTAGAAATCACTTTGAACAACAATAAAAAACAATAACTAAAAGGCTGAGATTGAGATTAGAAATAGGGGGAATCTTTCGACAAATTCCAAATTTTCTAAACGAAGTGCTTGGGATGCTTTGGATGAAGATATACTTAACATTTTCAAGAATTCCTTGTGATTAGGCTTTACGGGAAAGCATTTTTTTCATACAGAGATTGTTTTTCAGAACTTTCTCCTTTTTATGTAAAACATGCTTCAGTTAGTTATTTCGAATTTAAAACAAGAGGTGACAAATAATGTATATTTATAATGTATTCAAAAAGAAAAATGAGCAGTTTTGACCTGTTATAAGACGTCGCTATTTTCATTACATGAAATAATGAGAGTGTAGTTAAAACAAAAAAGAAATTCTATAATTTCCTGTCTGGTTATATGTCAGTAAATAATCCAGAATCAGCTGCTTGTTTATTTTAGACATCAGAGGCATACCCAAGTAAATGTGTCTCATTGTTTGAGAAATATTGGTACTAGTTTTCCGTATTCGACTAATGTACTATTAGATACATATTTTTATTAGAAGGAATCAATTTCAGTTCATTTAATTGAGGAGAATTTTTTTACATTCCAAACGAAAATGCTCCTGGTAGCTTTCAGACGTAAACTGAAATCCAAATGTTAATACTGCATTTTTTTAACAGATGACATTTGTTATACTTTTAGAGAAACTGTAAGCAATATATTTGGCATTTGGGTTTAATTTGGAGAATATTTGTTTTGTTTCACTCTGGATTACATTTTCATGAATCCACAGTCAAAATCTCAAAGTTACATTTTCTTCATTATCGTGTTCAATTTAGCCATAGAAAATTACCCTGTAAGATCAAGGTTAATATCTACATAACTGCACATAGCAACCCAAGTTGCATACTAATAACATTATCAGTTTAAATTTCGTATGAAAATGTTTATAGATCTGGAATTTTTAACGTGAAGGTAATTAAACCGAATATCTGATAGAATTTGAAATTAGTGGCAGAACTATTTAATCTTATAAATAAGTATTATTCCTCTTAAAATAAAGCGGCAAAAAAATGAACTCTTTAAGAAGTTCTCTATGTGTCTTTATCATTGATATCTTTAACTGCACTTAAATGCATTTTATCTAAAAAATAGCTACATAACGTTGCTTGTTGAAAGGCTGTTTTTGTATATCCTACCAAAATGTGATAGTGGCGCGACAGGGATTTATCAGCTACTCTTTTGAAGTCAAAACTCGTGGTAAGAGTTCTATAAGTACGTCTGGACGATTCACACTTTTCTTGTTGAAAAAAAAGATATCGTAAAGAAACTCAAAACCAAAAAGAGAAGTGAAGATAAAACTCACAAGTCGTATTCACTAAGATATAGGAAGTTTAAGAACTTTTATTGCGGTTATACTATCGAACATTAAAGATTGAACGATCTCATAAGATGCTTTTATGTTCTGGCATAACAAATATATATGAAAAATCACGTCTTATTTTCTGATGTTTATGTATTCTTAGAAGCTTATCAATTTCTAAGCATACATGAAATCCACTTCACCAAAATGCGTGTAAGTGTATTTTACTAAAACTAGAAATATAATTTTGATTATGTGCGGAATAATATATTCTGTAGGGTTAGAAGGAAGAACGCATATAGGCATTTTAAATCGTGCTATCTTAACAATTTATACAGACTTTATTTGTAGTTATCATTTATTTTGTTTCAGCTTCAAATTTAATAAATAATTCGGTTAATAATGTAAAAACTACCCTTTTCCTTTCAACCGAGATTTTGATACAAAAGTTTAGAAATTTTCGACAAATAAAAGTTCCTCTTTCTGTGAAGACTTAAGCACACTTCCGAAGTAAAAAATAATAGCCTTTATAGCAGATCATTCATGAAATTAAAATTCTAGGGAATTATCGAAGGAGTTCCGAGGAAAAGATTACTGAAAGGAAAATCTAGAAGATACTAATTAGGGAAACAGCGCACGAGTAAATCATTCATGAAATTAACGGTGCAGTAAATTATTGAAATTACATAATCATCAGAAGATTGCTGTAATTGTTGTAAATGCTAGAAGAGAAGAAAAGTTGAGCTTTGGAGTATCATTAGTATGAACACAACTGGCCTTTAAAATTACGACACCATGAAGAGCAAGAGATATAAAAATTATATTTCTGTGCAAGTGATATAGAGTGCAACGGTGAATTCCTTAAAATTGCAAACCAGTTCAATTTGCGGTACAAAGAGAAATCAAAATGTTGTTTAACCGTCATATTGGGCAGTAATTGAGGCGACATACCTCGACATTTAGAAAACGTGGATTTGAGTATTTCAGTCCGTGCTGTTTCCATAAGTTTCTAAAGTTCTTGCGTAAACGCAATCGTTATGTGTTTAATTACTCGGTTGCCATTCATCAACAAGACATAATCGGTTATAGACGTATAAGCAGCCAAAGTTCCGTATGATCTAGTGACTGTTAAACATTGTGTGTCGTATGAGGTCGTGTTCCTGTTAAATAAATCTACCGTTATTTCTTTTGACGCGGTGCAACGAAGCTGGCTAGGGCAGCAGCAAAAAAAAATTCAGTATGCATAAAAGCCAGTTATTGTTTGTTTTATTTAGTGTTTCAGTCAAAGAGATCTACTGCTTCTTCATTAAGAGGGCATTTAATCAGAATGCATCTATTACTTTGAAGAACAGAGACTTCATGTCTGCTTCACTCGAAATTATCAAAAATTTCTGTTGACATTCAGACTTTCAAAATTCATATTTTTTAACCTCGTTAAGCCTGACTGAAGTGATCTTAGCCCTCGGTAAAGTGATCAATAGATTACCGTGTAGTGATCAGTTGATCACCGACCTTACCACCTTGTTTATTAATCTGTTTCAATTCCCAATTTTGAAGTATCATCAGAATTATGACCCATTTAGTTTATACTACTGCGGAAAACTCTTAGTTTAAACTGCTTAAAAAAGTTCAATTGTCATTCCAAATTACTGCACATATTTGCTTGAAACATTTAATACTTTTACCCTATTGACTCAGCTTTTAGTTTCTTTATCAATGTATAAACCAGGAAAGGTCATGGCTCATCCATACTACTAGTTCTCAGAAAGCTGTCTGTATGAAGTACTTGGTTTCAGAAAACCCTATGAAAATTAAAGTAATCATAGGGATAAGATCATTTTATTCTTATGCTTCAGATTAATGATAATTAAAGATTTTTCACTCTGAAATTTCAGTAATTTGTTTCATTTATTACAGTTATTCTATTCTTTGAATTATTGAACTTTAATTACATCGTATTTCATAAAAAAATATTTAAATCATCGTTTTCAAAACCTTAATTTTGAAGAATATGAGTTTGCCTTTGCTCTTATATGAACGAGATGTTTTATATCTAATGAGACGATACTTTGTTCCGATATGTTTCTATATACATTAAGGACCTACTAGCGGCAAGATGATAAAATTGCTGAATGCTGGTAGTTCGGTCCAAGGCTCGAAATCCACTAATGGTCTAGTTGCATGGGCATTTTCGTGCGTTTCTCCATCTGTAACATGTATACGAGCCAGTTTCCCTTAGAAAGTCATCCACAAAGGCATCCCTCCGCTTAAGCTGACAGCCCTGGAGCGCTTTGCCATAATCAGTTACACCAAAACTTTTAACCTAAGAGATTTTAACTATGATACTTATCACCTTTAGAGGCTAGGCATTTTTAAGACATGTGATAAAAGAGATGACTGCTTTCAACACTGAAACATCTTAGATAGTATCAACACACTTCTTTGGATAAATTCTTCAGTGTTCAATAAATTCTGCTGAAACATCTTTGGAATCTCTTCTTATGATATGCTATGACACTCTATGACGTAATTTAAATTTATGCAGCCATTCTGTTTAAAAAATATCCCCCTCATATTCACGTGCGATATGATTCCTTGCATCTTTTCCTTTAGCAAAAGCCAGTTCCTTTTTATAGTAAGCGAAAATATTTAGCAAAATATGGTCTGAACGTCCAACTACTTTCGTCTTGGACAGGCAAATTCTTTAAAACGAATTTTCTCACAAACTATTGTTCTTTCTTGAAATTCCCTTCTTTTAGAAACATTTGTTCTCAGCGATGACACGGGAATATTCAATATTCTGTTTAAATCGAATTTAGTTGCATCTTTCAGGAAGACTGCTATTCATTTTCTAGACATTTAGCTTCAAATTAAAAAAAATATCCAAGAGACAAATATGTGAATTAAAACGTGTTTATCAAATGACAGAGGAATTAAGCATTTCTCGAACTAAATGTTTCTAGAATAAATATGGGAATTTTTCGTATTAGGCCAGAATGCGGTCAGGATGTCACAGCATTTTCAACAGTTCTAAGCAATTTCCATTGTTTTCTTATATCAAAGATAATTAAAAGTTTTACATTAAGCATTTATTGAATATTTGGAATTTGGAATACTTTTACCATCTTTAAAAAGATTAATTATAAAATTTCTTACAGAATTAGTAATTAGTTTATAGAGTCTAGCCATGTTCACTTTAGATATGGAATTTTTAATAGACTTTGACGATTCATAATAATATGTTTGGCCCTGTTTGTGTTCATATTCTGTTCTTAACTAGCAAGTAATAATAACTAAACAGGTAATAATTTAAAAACGCAGATAATTCCTGTGATTTATTTTTATTTAAAACAAAACATGTAACAAGAAACATTGTCTAGAAAAACGTTTCAATAAAAATTTGGAGTATCCGAATTATTGAGTGAGTTACTGATTAACGCTTTGTGAATAAATTATTGTATTACAAGTAATAATTTCATGATATTTATTTTATGACAATAAAAGCTTAAAATAGAGAAAACATAATGTATTAGAAAAGAAAATACAAGTGTCCGCAAACAAATGTGAGCCACTGTATGTGATACATTATTTTCAAATCTACAGATAAATTTAGTAGCATATAAAATGAAGTAATACAGCAGATGATAAAATGGCGAAGGGAAACATTTACTCTCCCCCCCCCAAAAAAATGCTTTTATTAATATTCCTTATAAATTTTAAAAATAACACGAAGAATGTACATTTGGTCTTTTTGAAGCATTAAATTTTTTTTCCCATTTTTCATACACATTTGGGGAATGTGGCTGAAATAAAGTGACTTCTATATCGAGAACTTTGGAAATTTACAAACTGAAGGAAAAGTATTAAAAGAATAACTTAGTTACAGCAAGGAAGTGCAATTTACCTAATGTCTACTTTACAGTAGAATATATTCTTGCCTGACGTCGTTTAAACTCGTTTGCACATCGAAAAAGCAGTTGGTGAAAGTAAAATAAACATCATAGGTTATCATCATAGGAAGTTTTTGGTAGACGTATGGACAACCCGCTTTTTAAAAGTCCAAAATTGTGCAAAAATACATTGGTAATAGATCAGAAAATTTAGTAGGGACATCAGTGAAAGGCAAGCCTTGGTAGAGGTTTCTTGTTACGCTTTTTCCGAAACATTAACAGTAGATTTTGACGTGTCCCTGCTTGCTTTGCCTTGATGCGCTTCTACTGATTGATCACATCGTGTGTAAAGAAGATTTATTTGATATTTGAGAATTGAGTATAAAATACGTTTTTAATAAAATGTGGAGTTGATAATATCATTTTTCTCCACTGTCCTAATTTTTAATTTTCACTTATATAAAAACCCATCATCAATCATAATTCCTTTAGCAAAACTTAGATTCACTGAACTATGTTTTAAGATTTTTCTATTCTTTGATGTAATAAATGGAACTCTTTTTATTACAGTCATTTAAGTACACTCAAAATTAATCGTGACATTTTTCCATTTTTGTCCGCGTAAATGTTTTTTCATAAAGAATTCTGCAGCGCGTTCAGCTATCGGCGATGTGTCGTTGAGAAAGTCAATGCACATTATGTTTTTTCGTCTTTTTAAGATTCAAATTAGCATTAGTCACTTTGTTTATAGTTAGCACTGCGCATTTTAATGATTTTGAAATTGTCCTTTGACTTGGCGGATTTTCTTTTAACATTAAAGGTCCCACTTTTGCAACATTTGGAAAATTCTGTTTTCTACTCGGATACGCATTTGGAAACATTTTTCTTGTTGAAGCTAATTTTGACGTTTTTTCTCCTTTGTTGTTGACAACATTACCTATATAGCTTTAAATATCGAAACCAATGGCTTTCACAACGCTTTTTAATAACTAGATACGAAAACGTTTCTGCAGAAAGAACTTCAACATAGCTTTCCATCCATTGTTTCTTTAAAAACGACAGTTCGCATGGAAACAAAACTGTTAAGTAGTAGATAATAATTTATACTTTAAAAAACACAGCTGCAGTTAAAAAAATTCCAAGTAGAATTTTTTTTTACAGTAAAACAAAATCGTCTAAAAATATGCACATATATTGAAATGCTGTGCTTTAATATTTAAATGAATGTATAATTCTTAAAGTTACTGTTATTTTGCTATTTGCTGTACTAAATGGCATTAAATTAGTTAAGTCTTTACTGTCACTTGAATGTCATTAATTACTTTGCGAAAGAATTAAGATACGCAGGCAAAAGTTAAGATTAATTACAGTTACTATAAGAATCCATGTAACTAAAGAAGGATTTGTTAGTATGGTTTTCTCTACCTCATGAAGGACATTAATTTGTGACGCATACCTTCCTCAAGGGTTTAACACGCGATTAGCTTAACAATTTCTCAACAATAAACACTGCGCTCTTTCATGCTAATGGGAACTTGCATTTACGCCTGATATCTGTAATCAAGAAAGTTAGGCGCTTTGGGAAATTCTTAAGTAACGTACGCTGTCAATGAAGTTTAATCTTGTTGACAATTGTTTAATTTAATCTTACTGATTTGAATCATACAATTGTGCAACATAAATTTCCTTTTGCCTTAATGATTTTGATTTCAGTTTAATAACAGATTATGTACCATATCCGAAACTGATACTTTTAGTGAAGATTAAATCCTTTATTTCTGAATCTTATTTCAAGGAAATAGAGTATTATCTAAATTCTCACAGATATAATCCTTATATTAAATCTTATATATCTGAATCACATTCAGGGAAAATTCCTTTGATTTAATCGGATAGTTTCCATTAAAACGTAAACATCATGAGTGAAATATTAGTTTGACTTCTGATTAAATCCATTATCTCCAGAGAATAACGAAAAGATTTCGTAAGACTTTTATATCATTAGGAAAGCAAAATATGAAGTACAAAACATTGATCTTGACAAATCATATCTTGCATATTTACTAAGATCTTAAAACGGTCATGAATATTTTAATACGTATTATATATGAAACTCAACAAAATATACTTCTTTGCTTCATATTGCTAAAATTTATGTAAGATTTGGTACATAAATAGTCAATGATATCCTGGAATTAAGAGCAATTAAAATAACCTTGCAAACGTTTTATAATACTTTCAAAATTTTAATATTTGTAAAATATGAGGTTTAAACTAATCGTAGTATTTAAATTCAGAACATTTTACTTATACATAATTCCGCACATTTGACTGTTCGTTGAAGGATTAAATATTGCGCCATATTATTAACAATGCACAAAGTTTTGCTTGTTTTAAATATCTCAAAGATCACAACTTCTTGGTATTTATTGTTTTTATTTCAATGCTATCCCGTCGCAAAAAAATATAAAATATTATTACTTGAGGTAGATATTTCTTGCAAGCGTGATTAATAGAAGAATAAAATGCATAGCTACTCCTTGAATAATTAAATATTTTCTTTATTAAACTAGTGCATAAGTCGCTTTATAATACTAATTTACAAAATTAAATATAGCAGTTTTTCCACACTAGTTTACTATTGAAATTTTGAACAGCTGATTTTTAAATATGCCCTGTATCTTAAAAATTTCATGCTATATGTATATTTAGTTTCTTGAGACTACTTCTTAGTCTGAGTGTAACATAACTGTTTTGCTTACATTTGTTTCAGATAATAAATTAAAATACGCAAAACATGACAAGATTGCAGTTTCTTTTCAATCTTTTTTAATAAGTTTCATATTTAACATTTTTAAAAATTTCTCATTTAAAGCTTTTATTGTTACCTCTTCGAGGTATTATACAGTAATCTAAAATTTTTAGTTTGTATGTATTTATTTGCTTCTAATGAAAAATTAATCAAACTTTAATATTTACGAATTGTTCATTATTGTCTTTATTTGTAACAAATATTGTATGATTAAATATTAAAATTATAGTTTTGTCATTTGGTTAACTACCATAAATGACATTTTAGTTCTACCCCTTCCTCGAAGGAAACATCTTTGAAATATTTATTGCTGTCAGTGAGCAGATTTAGTGCTTTGAACAAACGAATAGCGTGCGGGAAATATTTCTTGCAAGCCTCGAGCACAAGCGATTAATTGAAATAAATGCATATCTACGTCTTAAATAATGAGTCCTCCCTCGACGCGGAGAAGGAGAACCAACATGTGAGTTAATTGTCCTGCTTGTGCGGCTAATCGGATCTGACCGTCACCACGGCAGGGATTCGTAGTGTTACTATCAAGTCTGACTTGGCTGTGTGATCAACCAGATGATTTTCTGATACCTTCTGGAAAGCAGGCTGGGTCTCTCTCTTTCTCTCTCATGCAGAGTTGCTTAGTAAATAAGCATGCAAATCTTTCTATCGCATTAATTTACGATGAAACAATATAACATATTTTTTTAATTATTTGTTTTACCATTTCATTTAATTTTAAATGCAAGATTCTATAGTCCGTGTCTTTCATTAATAAGGTATTCATTCTTAAATATAAAAGCTTGTAACTAGATTAAAACTGTTTCAAGAATCAGACTGAAATCTGCTAGCAGGATTAAAAAACATTATTTTTTGTATTTTTTATTAAAAAATTATTTTTTACCATTTTGGTGGTAAAATCTTCGACATGTTAAACTCCACCTTGAAGATTCCAAACTGCATTTTTTAATACATCTTTAATTTTTATCAGTTATTAGTTTCAATTTGGAAAACTCAATAATTTCTTCTAATATTTATACATCTTAGTGGTGTTGAGCATAAACAGGTGAAAGAAATATTTTTTATCTCCAAACGATGATAGCGAAATTAATGTAACTCCTGTCTGAAATATTTCTACATTTGAGACTAGAGAATTAACTATATCGTGTCTAAAACACCTAGAGACATACTAAAGCTGTTGGCACGAATATTTTCCCCTAATGGATGGTGATCAGGAAGAAAGGTATGCGATTTCTACAGTCTCCAGGGAGTTCTGAATCGAAAGTGGAATTATACGAACTGCAGTTCTAAGATTAACTTATCAGCT
Source organism: Stegodyphus mimosarum (assembly GCA_000611955.2). Taxonomy (NCBI): domain Eukaryota; kingdom Metazoa; phylum Arthropoda; class Arachnida; order Araneae; family Eresidae; genus Stegodyphus; species Stegodyphus mimosarum. The sequence goes on along the minus strand of KK120964.1, from coordinate 250,547 downwards.
CCTACTGCATGTTAGGTGAAATACTCTGGAGATAAGTTAACTTACCTCTGGTAATTAAATACTCCATAATCCTTATCTTACAATGCATAGTTATTCACAACGAGCAATTATATAAATTTCTGATACATATTTGAATTAATTGTTTGCAGATTTAAAAAAAAATTTTTGCTTTTAACCTACGAAATAAAAGGCGAAACACATTTACTTTTATTAGTAAAATAAAGTAGTTTAGCTGCAATGAAATAATATTTTTATTATTTACTTTTATAAATTTAAAATTTTCTGTTATTTATATTTCTTCAAATATTTTTAACATATTCTGGCTTAACCAACAGCAAAATGTAAAAACTAAATTACGGATTAGAAAAATAAAATATGTAAAATCATTATTTTGCTGAGACCGAAATATGGAATAACTTCTCTCTTTTCAATTGAAACACATGTGAGAATTTATATATGGATTTACGTTTCTGCAAGGCAATTAATTTATTCGAAAATTTACCTGAAAGAATAATTTTTCAGGTGGTCATAGCATGATTTTATGGGGACAGATGCTTTTAAGAATATTTTCTAAGGGAAATTTGCGGGAAATTTCTAATTGTTTCATATTAACGTTAGATATAAGGAAATTAATAAAATTAATCTGCTGTCTTTCCAAAGTTCGAACATGGCTTGAAATATCAAGATTTAGCACTCTTTTAAATTCGGCCAACTATAGGATTTAAAAAGGCTGTTTGTCTTCAGATGCGAAATCGCATCTGAAGACAAACAGCCTTTTGCCTGAAGCCAAACAGCCTGAAGACAAACAGCCTTTTTGCAACTGCGCTGTTTCATTTTTCATTCGACTCCGTTACCATTCGGAAGAACATATTTTTCTTTTACATTTAAATTGTCTGTTTATAATTAACACACTAAACTATTTAAAAGCAACAGATCCACAACTTAAAAATATTATTTTTTCGCTTTTCTAATCTGATTCATTTAAATAAAAATGCTTTTAGTTCGTGACATATCTAATTACATAGCATTAAATATTTTTATAGAATTATATTGCATAAATTTGTCACTTTCTAAACGTGCAGAAGATACATAACGTGCTAATCGCATATTCATCAAATATCCTATTAAATATTTCGATGTTTCACCTTGGCTAACTCTATCGATAATCGTCATTGATAAACTATATGAAACTTTAAAAGAACCCTTTTGAGTGATCGTTAAAGTCTGAACACTTTCAGGTTTCAAATTTTTCATTATTATTTCCATTATTATTAATTTTATTTTGATCGTGCGCTTGATCAGAAAGAAGACATATCTTGTTCAGCAGTCGCAGTGCTTATAATTTTTTATATTATTAAACTTTTATATCTGTTACCCAAAAGTATTTTCTTATTAATGAAATTATGTATCCTTTACTCAAAAGTCTGTATAATGCATGTTTTACTTTTTACTTTGAGAATTTTATACAATATTTTAGATATCCCAAACGTGATTTTGAATTTTCTTAAAAATCACTTTTATGATTTGGTATAAAGTTAAAAATCAACTAATTGCACGAACGTAATTCGTTTAAATGCTGGGGTGAATATTCAGTTAGCCTAGCATTAATCATTGAAAATATTAGCAGTACAAACAAGTTGAATTCTTTGTAAATATTTTCTCTTAATAATAATTGTTTCTTGACCTCTTCTAAGAACAGATTCTATAAAAGTAAAAATTACTTGTGTTTTATGCATTTGCTCAATTATACTTTTGTTGAATAAAACACAAATTGCTCCTTAATTTAATTACTCAAGCAAGTGTTAATATTTGAACTGTTTTCCAAGTTTTCTTTCCATATTCGCTCCACATTTTAAGATCCTTTAATGCTCTCTTCGCCGAAAAATATTCTGAAAACGTTGTTCAAGAATTTATTTTATGTAAGCTGATATAAGTCTCAGCTGAAAGTTTTAAAATTAACAATATCACTGGCCTAATTTTCTTGACTACATTAAATTAAAGAATTTGATTTATCGATTTTCTAACTGGATTAATTTCCGAAGAACTATACTGTTTTAATATTAACAATATGATTCTTTTGAAAGGTCTTATTTTCCTAGCTGGATAAACATTTAGTTTATAAATAGTACAGGGATGACATTAGTCAGCATTGCGACACCAGCTTCATATCTTGCGTAAGAATACTGATGTTTTGCTATAATGAAGCTTTCGTAATTTTTTCACAGGTCAATCTTGACCTTTCAGAAGAATTTACATTAAAATGCTCACTGCATAATTTTCAAAACAGTTATATCGTGTATTTCAAAAGAACACACATTTTGCTCTTGTCTTTTAAGAAGTTAGAGAAAAAAAAATCTTTTCTCTGTGATTTAGGAAACTGTATTTCAAGAAAGCTCTAGTTTCAGGTCGCATATGATAAAGAAAACGTTGTTGTGTACTTAAAAAATGCAGTTGAAAAATTCTACTTATTAAAAGTTCTGTTATATTAGTTCCTTTGAAAATCACCAAATATAAACTAGTGCTTTTAGTAGTTAGTACATTAAAACAACCTAGATTAGTCAAAAATATCAATCAATTAAATTTGCGTTGCAATTTTTAAATTAAATATCTGAACCAACCTTATGATAATGACATCATGTATAAGCAGACAAAGCAATAAAAAAATCATGCTAAATTTAAAGACTAAAAGAGACTTTTATTCTATCTTTAAAATTAATTAAAATTATTAGCATATAATGATGATACTACCAGGAAACAAAAAATATTGTACATTTTTTACATATTTTAGCATGTTAATATTGGAATCAAGTAGGATTGCACCTTAACATTTTTAATTTATATAGCATCAATTAACCAACTCTCATAGCACTTTCGAAACCTTATCAAATATTGCAGTACTTTACATACTAAATAATTGTAGAAACTTCCTACTGAACTATAACTAAAATTTGTAGATATTTAATTTAGCATTATTACATTTTCTTCTATGAAAACATTATTGAAATTTCACTATTGCACATAACTCCCTAATTCAATAAGAAAAAGCTTAACTGTCGTCTTCAATCCAAGACTCCGTTAGCAGAAACTCAGGAACAGAAAAGAAGATTCAGATGAAAATAGGCGATAAGCCAAGGCCACAGTCTTGAGTCTGGTAGCAGAAAATCGCGCTCATCATTAAGCCAGGAGTAAACTTGAACAGGAACATCAACGACATGAAATCATTTCATGGAAGAATGGGAAGACAACTTAAATGGCAAAGCTCAGATCCTTCGAGGGCAGGTGAAGGGCCTGTCTTGATTCAGATGACGATGGAAGGGATGGCCGGCCGAAAGGAGGCCATAACGAACACTCAAGCGTGACGCTCCCAGGCTTGAAGAAGAAGCGTTGTCCTTTTTTTCTTCTTGTAGTTGTTATTTCCCCATTTGTAGTCCAAGAAATTACATATTTAGAGAAATTATTAAGTATCAGAAGACATTAACTATTTACAAAGTAGAGCCCGAAAAAAAATTAAACAGCATAGTTATAAGGTGGCCTGATGGAGCAAAAAATGGCCCCTCGTCCTACGTAGATTCTGCACAGCCAAAACCGGAGGAAAAGAGAGCGCAAGAGCGCGAAAAATCGAATGCACCGGCTTTTTGTTACAAAAGTTTACCAACAACGCCAAAACTCACTCAAAAATGTAACAATTCTTGATAAAAACGCCCCGAAGCGTTAGTTCAACATGTTTCCCCCACATCGCCAGAAACTTCGCCAATCAAAACATCTGACGACAGTAAACAACGACTAAACCTACCGCTCTACCGGATGTCCAAAGTGACCTTCACCTTCATTGGTCCCAAAGCAGCATAAAAATGACAAGTTGCGCAATTCACTCCTCCTATACAAAATCCAGCGGAAGCTACAAAAATTTGTTAATTAAATGAGCTTTTTTCACAAACTAATTCAGTTATTAACTTGAAAAGGTTTTCAAATTAAAGTGCAAATTTTTTTGTTTCTTCTAGTATAAGTTATAAATATGTAAAAATTAAGTTAAGATATTTATTAATGTAAAAATTAAGTAATAAAATTAAATTATTTTTAAATCCAGATTTTAACATGAAAATCACACCTATTTCCATTGTCTACTACAAAGCTCGTTTAGAAAATGAAAGCAACGAACTTACAATCTTAAGTACAAAACTCCAATTAAAAGTAAAACAAATTAACACAGAGATTAAATAAAATACACATTGTGTAGCATAATTTGGAATATAAATGAATTAACTAATAAATTAACTTAATTTCGCTACACAACAGTTATCTCTTGAATAAAATTAACATGAAAAAAGCCTTTCTTTAAATTAAAAAAGTGTGTGATTTTCTAATTTAACTCTATTA
>KK120964.1:205986-246128 GCA_000611955.2 Stegodyphus mimosarum | reverse complement strand
TAAATAAAAAGTAATTCAATAATTTTTTCCAAAGAATACTTCAATGCAGTTTTAATTTTATATTACACATCAGACCAATATGAGAGTAAATTATTCGCATACGAGATAGCCCTGATCATTTTCAAATGTTTTACTAGAAATGAGTTTGTATGTAAAATGGAATGACAAATGTGAGCTATATTGCAGGTATTCAATGAGAAATATTATCAAAACATCAAAATACCAAGCCTTGAGGTAAAACTAGTAAATATATTTGCTTTTGATTTTAAATCTAGATACATTATTAATTATTTTAACAGCCCTGTATTCAATCATTTTCTCAAAAGCTTAGAGTCACATGCGTGAAATCCTGAATTTTCTTGTTGAAAATGTTTGCAATATTCTTTTTGAAAGAAACGTAACGATATCATTCCGGATATAAAAGCTCATGTTGTTGCGCAAGCAGCTGTAAACTATTTTTTATTATTCGGAGCTGTATCTCGTTTCGAGCAAAGATTTGAGTAAAGTAGTATGGGTATATCTAATCAGAAACTAATCCCTGCCATACCACAATCACCCTAATTGTCACACTTCGGATTCTTTTCTCTCTCCTATCAGAATGTTTCTGCTAAGTTTCAATATTTTCAGACAGATTGAGCTCTTTAGAATGATGTTATGGCCAGTCTATGAAAGATACCATATCATACCTCTTCTAATGATTTTGCTCCTCTTCTGCTGGTTTCTCTACTTAGAAAAAATAACGGTCTGAAGAATAATCAGTGTACAAAATCGATAAACGCACCAATTCTTACTTCCAAATGAGAAAGTTAACAATAAATTACAGTCATCACTAATGGCAAGAAGATGATGAAGAGTATTTTTGTAAACAGACTTCTGGATTTCGGAAAAATCTAAATGAATTCCACAACGCTCATGTTATGTATTACATATTTCAGTTGTGATTTAAATTGTTTTAAAGGTAATGATTTAACTTATTTTGCTTCAGACTTAAAGATTAATTTGTTTTTATTTTTGTAGTTGAACTTAAGTTTCTTTGGCTGGTTGAAAAGTAATTGTTGTCATTTAATTTGTTTTCGTGACAGTTTTGGTTAACGCTGATTTTAAGTTGCTAGAGTAATTAATTTTTCTTCTTTACTTTTGGTTGGTTAACTATTTAAATTTCTGTTTAGTTAATATTTTTTCTTAACCTTGGTTGTTAATGTTAATTTCTTGATAAGTTGACCCTTAAGGTCAATCCTTCTAAAGTTTTGTTTACACAAGTTGGTGTTTAAAGTTTAATTAAGTTTTAATGTGCCCCCTTTTCTGCTAAATTTGGGATCCATATTTTCTGACTATGGTGGTCGTTTTGGTGTTGTGGAGAACATAAAATTTTTTCATACTTAATTATTATATTTTAGCTGAAGTAATTTTTATTTCCTTACTATGGTGGTCGTGTTTGGTGTTGTAATAAACCCAAGAAAATTTTCTATGTAATTGTTATATTTTAATTGAAGTACTTTTCAGCATTGAAGTTAATTTGTGTTTAAAATAAAAAACTAATATATTCTTTCGAAAACTTTTTCCGTTGCCTTTTCAAGAATCAAGATTTATGATGTTGTTTTCAATTTCTTCACCCGCCAGACGGTAGTCTGGGAAGCATCTCTCATCATTGGAACTTTTTGCACCCTGCTGGAGAGGGTAATTCCAACACTACTCACCCTACGTCAAGGTCGAGGGGACGGGGTGTTTTGCTTACTCGCAGGTTTTTCTATGCTGGAGTGGGACCCTCGACGAGGCTAGTTCTGCTGAGAGGTGAGTGACCTTGGTGGATCAGCGATTATTCACCTATTTCTGGAGTTCGAACTACATTGGCTTCACCTTCCTGTGCGTTTTTCCCCTGGGGTTGCCGGGCTGTTGGCGGTTTTCTAACCATCTAAAATCGCCAAACGAGCATTTTTGGCGAATGGAGTAAAACGCCTGGGAGCTAGCTACGACGGCAGGGGGACAGGAGACTGACACGGACGGAGACTGCAGCTGAGAGAGAGAGTTTTTGCGACGACGAGAAAAGTACTATCTGGAGCCACGAGAGTTGCTGTCTGCGTTACCATAGAACGAACGATGTCGGAAGAAATGGATGAGAGAAGGCTCCTATGGAGGGCGACGCAAATGTCAAAACATTTTCCTTATTAATATTTCTTTCTTCTCTCTCCTCTTAGAAAGCAAGTGAAATGGCCAACTCTGCAAATTTTGTTGACGTCTACTGCCATGATTCTGTATACCCTCGTCGGCATGTACCCTTACCTTTGTCAAATTCGGTATGAAAATTTTGTTTTATTCCACCTCACCGCCACCAATGTAAATATTTGTATTTAGTCAGTTATATCTTAATAAATTCCATATTTAAATTTTAACTTTCTTGTAATGTTTTCACTTTTTTTAATTTAGAACACTGGACCCAATAGTATTTTAAATTCTTACACAACGCAACTTTAACTATTCTGTTGGAGCCCTTGTACCACTATTTACTGTTTATTTAAAACCAGTTTTAACAGAGATATTGTGTTTATCATGTATGTCACAAACTTTACCTATTCATGTGATTTAGAATGATTATCCAAATTTTTATTTTTATTTGATATGGAACTTAAAACATAAACACTTAAGTATATTAAAAAAACTCCAACACTCAGGAATAGCACAAGTGGAGCTAGACTAAAAAGGAATTAATGTAACCTGTCCCTAAGGCGGTCTCGTGCAGTCACTAACATTGTCCTGATATTGGATCCGACATCGCCATCACTGGATCTGAGTCTATAACTCATATTAGTCTGTTTACTAGTTTCTTGATAACACTTCGAGAACAAGAACAGCCTACCGGACCATTGCACATCGTAACAGTTAGAAGTCGATACTCTAAGCAGCTAGCCAAAATATAGGTCCGGGACAGTTTCTTTACAACGCTTCGTGTTGTGTCGCGAATTCTGTGTTTTTAATTTAAGTGTTTTTAATGATTTAAGTAATCAATTATTTAAGTATTTTATTTGTATTTGTATTTGTTTTTTTTAAGTTTGAAATTGTGAAGAGCGTAACGAATATATATATATTTGAAAGAGGGTATTTAAAATCTTTAAGCAATTATTTTTCCTTCAACGGTTCAATTTCCTAACGAGAAAGGGGAGCGTCTTCTAACGGAAGTAACATCTGTGGGAAATGCCTTTTAAGATGACAGTTGCAACATTTATTAGTATATCGTTGTTCTCTTGTCTTTGTTCCAAGCTGAGAAAGTGGACACTGTAGGGGCTCCCCGCTGTTCACTTACGTTTCAGTTTTGTGAATGCCGCCTTTTTATGGTTTCAGAAGCAAGAGAAAGGTTGTAAATTTGGATCTTTGAAGGGGCAGTTTTTGTTTCTTAGATTTTTCGCTTGTTAGCAAAGGGGGGGGTTGAATTTTAGTTTCCAGTTTTCGCAGGTGCTATTGTAGACAATGACTTAATTCTGATTCGTTTGGGGGTTTGAACTTGTCCTATTAAATTATATTGAAAAGTCTCGGATTGGCAAGAATTTAATTTTATGTGTAACTTTTGAACCTATAATTGTGAGTGGGAGGAGAAACCGAGTTTTCCTCGGTTGTTGCGCGAATTTTGAAGTGAGTTTTTTATCGGAGTCTTCGAGAGAGTTTTTCAGTTGAATATTTAGCAGAGAGGGCTTTTGGCCCTGCGGTCAAGCTTACCCGGGCTTGGGTGGCTTGCGCTTGCGTTCTGCGGACGGACTCGGCTTTTAGCTGAAGAGATTTGCGATACTGCGGTTGTACCCCGGCGGGTGGCTCGCGCTTGCGATGCGGCATGATAGACCTATTCAAGTCGAAGATGTGATTAATGGAGAATTTTTCTTCTAATTTGCGAGAAGTAGAACTCAGAGCGAACTCTTCCGAGTTTGAAGCGGGTATTCCCGTAAAACGGAAGTGTAAGGGCTCGTACCTAACTGAAGCTTTCCGTTCGTGAGAAGGAAAAGTTTCAACATTCTGTCCTCGGTGGTTTCTCCTTCAACCTTAATGTTTTAGAATTTTGATTGCCGGGCTCTTCATCTTTGAGGTTCTACAAGAGGTCATTTTTCGTGGCCTTTTTGAATTGATTACCTAGGACCAGTTCGATGGCGGATTTCATCTGCAGCCTGTAGCTTCCTGTGATGACGTCGCTTATAGCCTATTATGATGAAATTCCGGTTTTTCAACTGTGAGTTACATTATATTTTCTTTGGTAGTTGTCTTAATTAAATCTTGCGTAACGTGTAAAAAAATATATATAAAAACATTATATAATAGATAAAAACTATGTGTCTTGGAAGAATTTAATGTTATTGTCAAAAATAAGAAATTTATGTTAATTGTAATTTCTATAGAAGTTTGTGTGAAATCCAGTTTAAATGATTCATTTAATGATCCAGTTATTCTAAGTAACCGTTATTATGTTAAACTACAAAATTTTATCTTGATATATGACTCTTGGAGAAATTTAATGTAGAATTTTAATTGCATTGGTATGTAAGGGTAGTCTAGCCAGGTCTCCCATAAATTTATTCTAGATAATTAATAAATGAGTTTGATTATATGTTATTACTTGCATTTGTTTTTTTTCTGTGTGTATGTAGTTCGTCTGTTCAGTCACTCCATTTGTTTGAGCCGGGAGGCTTTTAAGAAACATGGAGATTTTACTTGGGGTTATTGAAAAGTGTTCATGCATTTTAGGGTACTCACAACGCGCCCTGTTTTTAGCGAATATGTACTAACCACTTATTAATGATAATTTGAATATGTTTTAAGATAGAATTCGTTATGACTTTTAGGTGCCAGGAAAGTTAAAACTAGTTTTTTTTGTAATGGAATTGATTGATTGGTGTTTGTGTGATTGTGTTTGAATACTTCTTCTCGGGTGCTTATGAGATTTTGATTAATGAATATGAACTTGTGATTATTGAGTTTATTTTAAAATGAGTGAATTATAGAAATGCTTGGTTGAGATATAGTATTCTATTCTACCGAATACCAGAGAAGATTTATTCCTTCTTGTGTTTTTTTTTTCAGGTTAAGTTTTATTAAGAGGAATTTGCCTTGCTATGTGTGGATTAATTGCTTTAAGAAAAGTTATATTTAATATTATTTTGAGTCTAGTCCAAACAATTAGTTCCTTCCTCTATTTTCTAACCAGTTCATTTTAGTAAGTTTATATTTTAGTTTGTCCGGCGCCAAGAGAAGTTGAGTATAAGAGTTAAATTTAAAAATTAATAGTAAACCCAGTAATGTTTTTAGGCTATTTAGCATTCGTCAACAGGGGCACAATATCCATACCATTCCGCATTATACAGTTGGAAGAAAAAGTCGATATTCTAAGTCGGTAAATCTCCAATTTAATTGCTTACGCTTTTTTTTTTTTGTTTCTTCACACATTAAGAAAGCCTCAAAAAGAGCTTCTGTCCATCATCGTTTCTGGAGTCACAAATTCGGTTTTCCTTTGTGTTGTACACAACGTAAAAAACGCACCACAGATCGTCTCATTTTCGTCACAGGGGAATTATACATTCTTGTTCATCATATACTCATAATTCGACATAGGTAATCATCTTCCACGAGGCCGATTTGTCGTCCGTAAATTTTCCTTTCTCTCGCCACCTCGTGAATTATCAGAGCACTACTCTGAAATCGGTCTTTTCTATCAGTTATCATACGTTATTCTTCCTTTCTGTGTTTTTCCTTTTTCTCATTGCTAAATTTCGAGTGGAATATCTGTTAGAAGTAATAAGTCTAGTTGACAAGCTGAGTACTTTTTTCCTTCACAGTCCAAAAATCAATTAAACAATAAATTGACGCTATGCTCAGAGTCACACTAATTTGCAAAGCTACCGCTATAGCAGATCTCTTAAAGCGAATTTATTTACAATAATTTTACTTTCCCTTTTATACTATCCGACATTTGACGAGAATGAAATATGTCTTTCAAAGCATACGTTCGTTACTCTACCCCGTAGATCGAAAACACTTTACTCATTAAGGCACACAACCTCTCTTATCTCTTTCTTTAGAAAGCAAAATATCCTTTAGTCACGTTCTATTTATCTTTCCAACGGCGTCCTCAACTTAAACGCTCACATCCCCAATTATTCGCCCTTACTGCCATAGAATCGAACATCAGTTAGAATTAATCCTGAAGCCAAATTGCTACATAATATTTCGAAGAATGTCGGGAGAAATGGAATTATTATGCGGATTACGAAGTATGATATTTAGAAGACGATTAAACACATGCTGTACATAAACGTTCAATTTAAATGGTAAAAAAAGGAGGAAAAATCGAATTGACATTTTTAAAAGGGCGTTACATATTATTCGGGGTCAGAGTTATATACTCTCAAACTACTCGGTTTTACATCCTTATACTCAAAATCTCTCTTGAGGAAAAGTAGATATGCAAAATATATTTGGTTCAATAAAATGATAAACTTGCTAGAGTCATTCATTTCTATCTATTCTCGAAACAGGAAATGTTCATTTGGGATCATCTTCATTTGGGATTCGAAGTCCGGAATTTCCGATTACTACCCGCACGTGCTTCCAATTACACTGCAATGGAACGCAGTAAAGAGGGAGAAATTTCCTTACATAAACCTCTACTTAAAAGGTGCTGGGGACCCAATAGTCAAATCTCCTGATGGTGACATATTATTGCCCACCAGTTTGGGAATCACTGTTTAACGAATTTTTAGCCCAAAGGACCTTAGCCCAGAAGGGCTATTGATTTCGTTTTGGCATTTTGCGACAAAAACGTTAAAAGTCTGACTCACTTTTCAGATTGTTACCACCAAATATTATCGTCCAATGTTATATTTAAAGAAATTAAATAATGAAGAATCTGCATAAATGTATGTATGTTTCGCTCATAACAACGGTACCTAGAGCCATCGAATTTTGAATAACGTGCGTCTCCACCCGAACGTGGGCATGGGGAACGTGGCCCAAATTTGGAATTAGGAATTTGTTTTATTATGTGTTTCATATTTTGTAAAGCATTTTTGAGTTTCTGATTAAGAAACACAAGTATTTCAAAACGAGAAATGGCAATACTGTGCAGGAAAAAAAATGTATCTCCAGCGCGAGAGACTGTGTATCAGAAATTCCGAGGTATTCTTTTCAAATAACTTTGCTATTTCGTTGTTGGATAAAATTTTATGGTTTAAGTGCGAAGAACACGATATTTACTAAATAAAGGTAACACGTGAAACCTTTAAAAAATTCCCATTTGGGCGTTAATATAAAATCTAAACTCTTTCAGATTATTTTTTTTAGAAGGACAGGTGCAGGACAGGTTAAACAACAATGTTCTAGAGAAGATTCGAGCTCCAAACCTTCTAACTTCTAGCCGAACGGGCTTCGGGTTATATCATAAAAGTACGCGGTACGAAGTAAGAAAATACTTCAGAACAGTGGTTCCAGCGGCTAGTGAATGCATTTCAATTATACATTTGTTGCAAATACGGTGTTGCAAAGATTTCAAGATTTTAATTATTTGAAGTCCGAATTTCCGTGATTCTCAACAAGCATAAATAACGCATTAGAAAATCTATAAACTGAGTTAATTAATTTACAGTGTGATATAAATCGTATTCAAAGACTCAAGATGTAAACTTTATTAATTGTTTTATTTGTAAGTGTCCTAAATTAAGTTCACTCACTTACGAATTTTTGCACAAAGAATAATCGCTTTGTTTGGAAATATATTTTTATGCAATCAGCTTTTCACAGATAAAAATTAATAAGAACTTGATTGATCGATGAGCATCTGTAGTCCATGATAAAGATGATTTCTAGCAATTTTTCTGCATTGTACACATATTGTGCAAACAAATTTCGTATTTACATGCAAAATTTATAATTATTTACATAAAAATATATGTGTTTTACGCCAAAGAACAGAAAAGAGACAAAGTTGTCATTATTTATTATCGTTTATTTTCAAGTTTTGTCTCGCTTGGGAAGATTTAGATTTCTTTGAAATCTTTACAATTTAACATAATTTTTCTGTTTCTAATTTAAATTAAAACAAGTTATTTAATGCTTAATTAAAACAATTAAAATTATTTAAAATAAATGTGAATCGAAAATACTAATATATTTAGCTGTCATTATGGTTGAATTACAAAGTATAAACTGGAATGAAAGATTTTGCAGGTACCATAATTTAGATTTCATATCGAAAATAAACATAAATTTGGGTTTTACCATTGCATTTTCATTATTTTTATTTTTAAGTATGTCTTCATAAATATTTGATAAGCAAAATTTTAAACTGAGTTAATTTTTTTTATTATTGTTGTTTTTGATTTTTTATTTACTTATTTATTTTTTAAACCAAAAGAGACTTTTGTCCCGAATGGGACAATAATTTTAAAAGCTATTTTGTCTTTAATCACGTAAATGCGTTTTATCACTTTTAAAATTGTACCCACAAAATATTCTTGCCCTGTAATATATTTAAAGAAATTAAATAATGAAAAGTCTGCATGAATGTATGAATTCTTCTCGCATTGTAAAATAGCAATGGTACTTAGAGCCATCAAATTTTGAATAAAATATTCCTCCGACCGAACATGGGCACCTGGAAGCCCGAATTTTGAATTTCCAATTTGTTTTATTATTTATTTCATATTGTATTTTATGTTATTTATTATTTACGAAATTTCTCAAATTCCACCAACTGACAGTTAACGATTTCAGGATGAGCAATGACAACACTGTACGGAATAAAACATTTTATCTCCAACGCGCGAGACTGTCTATCGGAAATTCTAAAGCTATTCTATTTTTAAATGTTTTGTGATTTTGCTGTTGAATCGAATTTTATGTGCGTAAGCGCCAAGAACGTTATATTTAATAAATAAAGTAAAGTAAACACACAAAACTTTCATAATAAAAAGACAAAATAAAATTTCTGTAAAGCCATTTTAATAAGGAAACTGAACATTGATATCATGAACTGAGAAAAGACAAATAAACAGAAAAATGCATGCTAACACTTAACGCTGCATCCGGAATTCTGAACATACATTGCTATGCTGCTTTTAAAATTTCTGTAATAATAAAATTAATTGTATATGGCGTACGTGCGAAGTAAATGATGCTTATTTATAAAGCTAAAATAAAAAAAGGGTTAGTAGAAGGGAGCCTAACAGCAGACTCAACTAGTAAGGGTGAGGGAGAACTTAAATACCTTAACAAACTCATTTGAGCGACCGTTAAAATCTGAAACCTTTCAGATTTTCATCTTAGCTGTATTACTTTTATTTATTTATGTTTGATTTTTCGGAAGACCACATGCATTTTGATTTGAAACCACTGCTTTGCAAGGTAACTAAAACTATATTTTTAAATAAAATACATAAGTTTTTATATAATTTACTTCAGTTAGTTAAAACTATTTTTTGTATAAATACGTAAAGATACTATAATTGACATACCATATAATTATTAATTGATATACTACAAATAAATGAATATAATTTTCTTCCATTAAATTCTTTCAGAATAAAGTTCATTTCATGAAATATATATGGAAAAGTGAAAACGTTCCGATCGAAGAGAAGCTTCGACTTTGTTTTAGCTATCGGATTTGTGACTTCAGATGAAAAAGGAAAAAGATTTTTCCTATGAATAAATTTAATAGATTCTCACAGAGTTCCAGAATTTTCAACTCAGCTGTGCTTTATAAATTCGACTTCCGAATTCAGAGACTGATTTTATATTATGTATTTCAGAAACGCAGCAATATTGCATGATGTAATATAGTTAAAAAAAAGAAACAAAAAAGATCCTTTACTCAAATTTACATTGTTCATACAATTCATATCAAGAAATCTTTAAATGTAACAGTAAAAGAAATTTAAAGTCTCTAGATTAACCAATAGAATTTAACCTTTTCTAGTGATTCGTAAAAATTGCAACTTCCGAATTCAGAGACTGATTTTTTATTATGTATTTCAGAAACGCAGCAATATTGCATGATGTAATATAGTTTAAAATAAGAAACAAAAAAGATCCTTTACTCAAATTTACGTGGTTTATGGAATTCATATCAGGAAATCTTTAAATGTCACAGTAAAAGAAAATTAAAGGCTGTAGATTAAACAATACAATTTAACCTATAAAAGTTTTTCAAAAACATGTTTTTAATAGCATTCCCAAACTTTAAACTTCCAAATATATTTTTGTAATATGAATAGTAATATGCAGCATCATAAGTTTATTCCTTTTTGAATTGCTTGCAAGTTATTTTTAGTGATTCATATAAAAACATAAATATAATAATGATATTAGTGAAATCCTCTTACAAATATTCTACTTATGAGAATCCCATTTAGGACAATTTACTTACAAATCGTTCAAACAAATTATTTTGTGAGAATAGGATTAATTTTACTTACAGTATCTATTTAAATATATTTAAACTATTCTTGGAAACACATAACTTTAAAAAGAAGAGAAATTATTGTTTACTAAAAACGATAACTCATTCAGTTAATTTTGATATTTCGACATTTTTTAAAGATTTTTACGGCTTCCTCAAAGCTTTTCGTATTACTAAATAAAGAGTAGCAAACAAAACTGTAACATTAACTAGATCTTTTAGGAATCTTACGTGATAAAGACACATATCACTTGCGCTTTTCTTAAAATTCGGATATGAGGAGAACTAGTTTATTGTACTGTTCAGCATAGTCGAATAATACTGTTGTACTTTCTTCATTTATCGAAATTTCCTTTTATTTTTATAAAATTCAATTCGTACCTCAAGCGTCGCGGGTTACTGTGGCTAGACGCCTTCACAGAGGGGGCCTATTCGCCCACCGTCCTGAAAGCTGCCTCCCGTTGAAAGTTGGACACCGACGCCACCGTTTGCAGTGGTGCAGAGAGTATAAAAACTGTACAACTGATCAATGGAGTCGTGTCCTCTTTACGGATGAGAGTCGGTTCAGTACCAGAAGCAATTCTCAGCGCGTTTTGATTTGGAGAGAGGTCGGGACCCGGTTTTATCCCAGTAACATCAAGGAAAGACACCGTAACGGCGGTCATGGAATTCTTGTCTGGGGAGGCATTGTGCTGAACAGGCGAACTGAGCTCCCCGTTTTCGACAGAGGGCCTGTAACCGGTGATCGCTACTGTGAGGAGGTACTCCTTCCCCATGTGCGTCTGTTCCGAGGTGCCATTGGCCCAGACTTAATTTTATAGATGACAATGTACGGCCACATCGGACTCTTGCTATTTAGGAGCTACTGGAAAGTGAAGATATCACTCGAATAGATTGGCCAGCGTACTTCCCAGATTTAAATCCCATAGAACATGTGTGGGATGCTTTGGGGAGACGCATTGCGGCACGCTTACATCCTCCGGAGAACACCCAACAACTCAAACAGATGCTGATTGAGGAATGGGCACCCTACCGCAAGAAATGTTGCACCAGCTGGTTCTGAGTATGCGGAGACGGTGCGAAGCAACCATTGTAGTGAGGGGAGGGCGTATCCCATATTAAGAAACATCTGCTTGTTGTTCTTCCTTTTGGATAGACAGTCATGAGTCACGAAACTATGCATTCAATAAAGCTTGTTTTTGTTTGATTCCATACCGTATGCATTGTATTCCTTTTTCAGCTCCGATGCTTTCGTCATCCTTTACGTACATAATACTCTCCTTCATTTCTGCATTTCATGTCCCTCAGTTGATTTCTCGTGGAGTTATGGCAAAAAACCCTGCTGTTGCATAAGTTTTGTACACCAGTGTAGCCTTTTCACTCAGTAATCAAATTAAAGTTTGTATTGTTAATTTGTTTTCAAAATGTTTTATTTTGTTTAGTAAAAGAGATTTAGAACGCAGAAAGATTATGAGAGTAACTATTCTTTTTCATAACACTAATAATCTTGGTTTTAAAAAGGATGTTCTACCATTTTACTCCAAGATCTGTATTCTGATCACGTAAAATTTGTGCCTTGTTTGAGCTTAGTTTTCATTTTAGGTTTTATCGATGAAAGTGTATCCGTCGAGTTTTATATGAAATTCTTGCTAAACAGTCCAATTTATGCCAACACTGGAATACCTGCGTCAAAGTATAAAATCCATCACTAACAAGAAGAAATTTGATAATCCATGAAGCATTTTTAAATCGCTATATTTTTTTTTAAATAACTTTACGACGTGGGAGATTGCCCGAGCGTTCAGGGTTGAATTGAATGAAAAACACTATAAATCAAACATATCTATTTTTGTTAATTAAAGGCATGGGAATGGAAAGACACATATTTGTTATATCCGTGAATCCGTTTTTCAAATTACAAATGCATTGCGGTCTCTGCTTTTTTTAACAAATCTTCTTATGCCATTTAAATATTCAAATATTTTTATTCGGAACTAATGAATAAAATAACATTAACTATATTGCAGAAAATTCTTAAGGATGAAAGATAATAATATTTAAATACACTGCGGATGCAATTTTTATTACACTAGTTGCATATGAAGTCCTAAATTTATTTGTAAAGGGAATAAAATATGCAAAATATGTATGTAACAAGGTATAAAATATCAAAGGAAGATATAATAAAAATACAATGTTCAGTAGCATAAAGATGTTTAGGTAATAACAATATCAATAGCTGGTTAGGTTCTAAAGCGATTAGAAATTTTATATATATATATATATATATGAGCTAAAATAGCGCGCATATATCTTATACATGCGCTATTTTAGTACCTGTGTGTGTATATATGTATATATATGTAAGAAAAATAAAGAATATGTCTAAGATTAAATTAACAACGTAAATTTCTCTTCTCAATTCTAAAAATAATAACCTCTCTACGCACTGCGTCATTTCTAGATTGATCCATGCCATATGGCACTTACATAATTCTGATGATGTAAATGGAACTAAAAGTCAAGTAACCAATAATAATGTTACAGAAGTATTAACTATCCAATCAAAATGCGTTGTAAACCAAAACTAACTCAGTCTGAATTGGGATTTCACCCTGAACGTAACGCACTTGCTCTTTACGCTTCTGTCTATTTGGACTGCTGTCTGCTGCTTTCTTCTGTCTTACTGAAAATCAATCTAAAATGTGAGCTATTTTGGAATAGGCACATTTCATCTGCCAAGTTGATTGTGGCCACAACAAGCGGAAATAAAAAATGAAGATTTAATCTGCCTTCGCCTTCAATTTCCTATTTGTTATAGATCAACACTTCTACGACGTTAAAATTCCAGCTGCTCATTTCTTCAATCTGTTTTTTTTATTATTACTATATATATATATATATATGTATGTAAAGGGTATAAAGAAGGTTCTAAAATACCTTCTTTTAATATATTATCTCTAGGAAACTTTTAATTTAAAAGAAGATTTTCTCCCCAGTTTAAGCCTAACCTATCTAAAACAAAGAAAAACACGTTTTACGACAAACCATTTACATTCTATCATTGAGCACAATCACATTTCCATCCGTTTCGTTTCAAATGTCGCAGATAAGTAGGTTTATTTTAATTTCACTCCTTACATTGTTCGTATAATTTATAAATAGCTACTTTTTAAAACTTTTATTTAAAAGGTTATGTGAATTTTGATCTCTTAATTTTGATTTTGAGTTTTAATTAAAAATATATAACTTTGGCTTTTACTTTTGATTTTGAGTTTGAATGTGGGAGTATCGGGGAATTTTTTTCTTAAGTAAGAATCTCGTTTATTTCCTTTCGTAATGAGTAATTTGAATTTTAAAAAAATATATCTACCAGTTTTTATTTCATTTATGACTAGTCTTTTGATTTCAATGGACTAATTGCTTTCTATTAATGTTTCATAATTTTTGAAGTCGTCCTCCAAAATAATAATTTTATCCTTACCTGAAAAACAGACGAAACATTCTCACTTATTTCTTATTGTTAATTGATATGGATTGGTCTATTCCCCTTAACAAGTCAATTAATCTGCTATCAATGACTTTAGTATTTTTTAATACTTAAAAATTACCCTTGTATGTGGCATTTAAATGCTTTTATTGCAATAAAAATCAGCTTATACTAATTTAAAATGCTTTTAGAATACTGATTAGAAATGTTTTCTTTAATTGAATTTCTGTTCCTTGAAGATAATATATGAAAAGGGTTTTCCTATAATAAATTATATACATATATGTAGGATCCGTTCTCACTGTCTAGGGACTTGAAGTAACTAATCAGATTTATGGAAAACTCGAAAATTTAATGGAAACATGTATAATTGCTACAACCTACAAAGTAACTACATACATAGAAGGAAATAGATGAGATTATTTACAGATGAAGAGAAGAAATCGTCTTTTACATGAGAACATCTTTCAATCGCGTCATCGTATTAATGGAGGTATCGTCCGAATTCTATCAGGCGAACAAAAAAAGAGTTCTTTGACACAGCTTGCCGCGTCATCCAATCATTGTAGACGATGCCATCCTACAACTGCTCGTCCATTCTGATAGAATGCGGCATCGCATTCTGGAAGTAAGACCACCCGGGGATCTGAAAATTAAAATTAGAAAAAAGGAGTTAGTTCGTATTTAATTTTGCTTCAGTCGTCATCGTCAACTTGGTCGTCATAAAACATCATCGTCGCGGAATCTCTTCTTCAACGACGTCTAGAACAATCTGTCTGGAATCGTCTTCCTCCATGCTTGTCGTCAAATATGGTCTGGACACGCCTTCTGATTGCGTCTTCTTGGATGTCGTCTGGATATATCATCTAAATGCGTCTTAGATGTCGTCTGAATGTATCCTATAAATGCGTCTTAGATATCTTCAAGATCCGCCATTCGAATGCGTCGTCTTCTTTAAGTCGTCTTCCTTGACACATTTCATCCTTAGACATTGTCTTCAATCTTCTTACGGTTTTTCAAACAATAATCCGTTAGTGAAATCTGGAAAAATTTGTCAAGTCGGAAAAGAGTCTGAATCATGAATCATCAAAATCGGTGTTGCATTATCAAAGACTTTCGGTTTTCTTCCTGTATCTTCTTAATCTTCTTTTTTCTCTTCTTCATTAATTTCGTTTATTCCGTCTTTGCTTTCTGTATCAACGTTTTGCCATCAGGTTTTTCTGACTGGCTTCCGGTTTCCAACCTTCTCGTCTTCTTCTGTGGTCTCTGTAGTTTCTTCGTTTCGGAGGTTTCTTTTGCGTCTCTGTTGCAAGGTCAGTTACTGAAGTTTTTCTAGTGAAATTAGCATTTAATTCATCATCTTTAGCAACTGACTTCTTCGGGAAAATGATTCTCTTCAGAACCTCTTTGTGCAGTGGCTTTTCTCCTCGATTGCTTTGAATCTAGGTATGTTGTTCTTCAGTTTCGTTTTTGCACTAATTCATCGTTGACAGCATCATTTTCATTCACAGAAGACTGCATCACTCGGCATTTCGTCAGAATTCACAGTCCGGAATAGCCACTTGCGTTGATTGTAGATGAAGTGTCCAGTTTGATCACATTCTGTACTGCAACAGGAACTATACGAACAAGATCAGTTTCTGGTTTTGGGAGTGAAAACCGAGAATACACAACTTTTCCGGATCATTCTTCAGAGCCACTTCCACTGCAATGAACATTTTTCTGCCTATCAGAATCACTCTCAGGTTTCTTGTTTTCTGCGATAATACAAATATTTGATCGAAATGAAGAACCATCAATTTCGAATTCACCTTCAAATCGCCCTATAGGCTAAATTTTCCCATGCTCAAATTCCTTTAACCATAGATTTGCAAGCTTAAGTTAAAGAGAATCTACCTTCTTATGTATATCTTCTCGAATTAAAGTCATTTGACTACCAGTATCTATTAAAGCATCGATTTGCAAATTACTTAAATTAAGAGTTTTATGCATTTCTTTCTCACCAGTCTTAGTAACTGGACTTACAGTTTTGTCATCTTGGATATTTTAGGAGACGTTTTTAAACAATCTACGGCTTTGTATCCAAATAAATTACATTTAAAACTCTTAAATCCTTTATTCTTATTTTACATGAGTTCAGTTTATGGCCGATACTTCCACAATTATAACACCTTGGTTCTTTACGCTTAGTATGTACATCGCATGCCCTATTTTATCTGTTAGTACTTGAATGACCCTTATTCTTCGCATCTGGAACGCTAATTTTCTCATATATTTTTAATTTCTATTTAAACTCAGAAATAGTTTTACACCCATACAAAATAATTTCGTTACTACTTGGATCGAGTATTCCATTAATTACATAATCAAGAACGGATGAATCATCAACAGAACTCATTACTGGCTAATTCTCGCATTGCAAATAAATATTCAAAAAGGCTTTCTCTAGGTTTTAAATGTCGTTTCTGTAGCAAATTATGATGCTGTGCACTGTTTATCGTAGTACCAAATTCAGATAAAAGATTTTCTTTTCACTTCTCCCATGACATAATACCTTTCAAAGATCTAATAAAAACTTTAGCAGAACCAGTAAGCAATTTTTTAGCAAACACAATCTTTTGTAATTCAGATAATTTAAATAATTTAAAAGATTCTTCTAAATTCATAATGAATGATTCAACCGGATATGTATTAGTACCATTAAATTCGGAAACAGTCTCTAAAATGCCATAAAAATGTAATGAAATGTTACTAGGCGTCATAATGTTTTGATCTACTAAATTATTTATCGGAGATGCAGCTGCATTTATGATGATGAGCTATCCGAATACTTTCGTTTTCGGATAGCTCATTATCGTCATCACTTTCGGATTTTAAAAGCTTCAAATCACAAAGACTCTTCAATATTAAATCACAGTTTTTATCAGAATTTGACTCATACTTAAGATGTAACAAGTTAAGAAATAAAATTGTTTGTAGTGAGAGTTTGAAGTAATTTTTGTTTCGTTTCTTCAATATTAAAATCAGGTGGAAAACCACAAATGCTATGCAATCTCCTTCTATTTTTCCTATCACCTACACTTCCAAATATAATTTGATATAAACGTTCAATAGATTTTGCAGGCCGAGGTTTTAAAGAATTTGAAACCCTGAGAGTATAATTTAAAGTAGTCGTCTTGATTTACAATATAATAAAACACTATTCTTAGAAGTAACAATATGGAAATAATCGAAACAAACTTATTTGTATTCTCTCGTAATATTCGCCATTATTCATCCTAGGCTGATCGCGGTCTGAACGCCCATAATCTGTAGGAAGGGTATGTACTATCTAGGAGTATGATGTCTGCGAATTTACTTTAGAGATTGTTGTCTGGGCTCTAATTAACTAATCCGATTGATGGAAAACTCGAAAATTTAATGGAAACATGAATAATTGCTACAACCTACAAAGTGATTACATGCATAGAAGGAAATAGATGAGATTATTTACAGATGAAGAAAAGTAATCGTATTTTACAAACAAACATCTTTCATTTGCGTCACCGTCATCATGGTACAATCATCTGAATTCTATCACGCGAAAAAAACGAGTTCCTTCACACAGCTTGCCGCGTCTTCCGATTATTGTATACGATGCCATCCTAAAAATATTTATAAACTATAATGGATACATATTCACAGAAGTTTTTAATTTTTTTTAATTTAACATATTTTTTCAAGTAAAACTTAACTAATTTGATTAAATCCCTAAGCCTTGCTCACAATAAGTTATTAATACGTCACTCAGTTTTCTTTGAAAGTTTTTCTTGAATTTTCCAGGATAGTATAATCTTTACATTAAAATATATTCTTTGGTAAAATTATATGTATATTTGTGTGTGTGTGTGTATGTATGTATTATATATATATTATATATATAATACATACATGTATATATATATATATACATGTAAAGATATATTTACATGTTTACAAGCAGCAATTCATTTCAGTTCAACGATAAAGAGCTATAAAATATTGTGTGGAATCAATTTGCTTACAAAGTTTTATAAGCTTCACCATATTTCTTAAAGCGAATCTCAATGATGATTAATTCTTGGTGAATGCATAACCTATCAGTGCGATTTTTCATACATCGGCCAATCAAGAGAGTTTTAAAATTTTATACGAAGGAGCACGAATCTCATGTTCCAAAAGAGAAGTTAGCATAAATATAAATAATAAATAATTAACAGACCCCTAAGGGGAAATAAACAGAGAGCTAATCATAGTTGGATGCTTGATCATAATGTTGACTTTGTTTTGCAAAAATTTATCCTTAACATTTCTTTAATTGGTGAGCTGGATTTTCTTTCAGAACCACAAAAACTTATCTGCTTCAGCTGGTAATATTAATTCCAACCCAAATGTTTCTAATGTTTGCAGAATACTAGTATCTTAACCTTTTACGTTTTATTGTTATTGTCCTGGCAAGACGGCACTACGTCCTTCATCGTTTTCTTCCGTCTATTGCTTGTGAATATAAGAAACGATCGTCATTCCTTCCATTTTTGTCAAAACATTTTTTACCCTGAAAAAGAGGTACCTATGTCTGATCGCTCTCAAAATGAACAAAGTTTCATTCAGAAGCCTACTCCAAAATAAGTTTGCATTTTTGTTTAACTTTAAATAGTACATAAAATTAGAAACTAAAATCAAAGGACTTGTGGCTGTTGTAATATCTCAGCGGGACATTTATGTATTATGCATTATTCACAACACTATCATTGTATGAAATAAAGCTGGCGTGTATCTGCAAGAGAAAGGGATTTCTAGGGCAGTAGGTAAATGCGTAAGCAAAGCAAAGATTAATGAAAGGCAGAGTATCACCGCGAAGGTGTAGAAAGAAATCACAGACGAAGAATAAACACATTACAGCCTTGTAGTAACCGCCTGTGTGGATTCAAAGCCTGCAAGAGTGTTGTGATCAGTTAGATGTAAACCTAGAACATATATCCAAAAGAAGGATTACCAAGAAAAGAGAAGTCGACAGGAATCCGGACAGAACCATGAATAATTTCAGAATTGTGCAGAAGTGGGGAAAGAACCGCACATTGAGCTTGTCAAAAAAAGGAGTTGCTGGTCCGAACAAAAGGGTAAGAATATTTTTCTTTCTGGCTTTGAAATTAAACAAAATTTAGTCCAAAATTCAAGCCAAGCACAAACATTGTTTTGAAACAAATTCTTGTAAAAGTTAACGTAAATAATTTGATGTATTTTTTAAGTGTAATTTTGCCAAAATTTTGGATAGAATTTCTAGGAAAAGGTTTTATCTTCTTTAAAAGTTGAATTACATGTTTTTAAAGTACACTCACTTCCAAAAGTTAAGCACGGAGAGGAAAATGCTAATTTCCGGAAGCCAATCAGAATTGAAGAGGATGCAATTCGTTGCAGAGGTAGATGGAAGTATGCAAATCTGTTAGATAACAGCCAATAGCGTTTTCATGTCAAGAAATATGCAGAAAAGGCAGTCTTATCAGAAGGCAGCTTTATGAAGGGTTACAGAAGTTGATTGTAAGTGCTGATAGAAGGTGTTTAAATCTTTCGTACAATTTATTTTCAAGACATACGTGTTTCCAGATCACGTATGGAAGATACTAAGCGCTGGCGTGCTGTGGGGCGCATTGAAGCAGGACAGTTGATCACAGATGTTGCTCTTTTCTTCGGCGTTTATCATTCTGTAATTTCACTTTTATGTAAACAATTCCAAACCACACAGACAGTTGTCCGAAGGTCCGTACCCAAGGGTTACAACACCCGCGTTTGTGTTCCTCTATCCATCCAATCAAGAGGGACACGATTACAGTGGTGCCAGGAACATGTCAATTGGAATGTGTCTGACTGGGGCAATGTCATTTTTAATGATGAGTCAAGATTGGCTCTGCAGCCAGATTATAAACGTATAAGGATATGGCATGAACAACGAACACGCAGTCAGTCCCAAAACATGACCGAACATCACGCATTCCGAGGCGGAAGCATTATGGTGTGGGCAGGGATTTTATTAGGATATCGCACCGACCTGCACATCTTTAAACGGGGTTCTTTGACGGCGAACCCATTGTGAGATTGTACGCTGCAGCAGTTGGCCCTACTTTTGTTTTAATGGACGATAACGCACGTCCCAACAGAGCTGACATCGTCGATAACTACCTGGAGAGTGAAGGGACTGCGCGTATGGCGTGCCCAGCATATTCGCCCGACCTTTTAATCCCATTGAAAATCTTTGGGATGTTCTCGGCCGTGCTGTATCTTCACGTTTCCCACCTCCAGCCACTGTTATTGAGCTGGAAACTGCTCTACAAGAAGAAGGCCGATTGCTTAATTCTGCGGTGGTTGACCACCTAATTGAAAGCATGGTCACAAGGTGTAAACTTTGTATACAGATGGGGGGATCACATACCCTTGTAATGTCCTTTTTTCATTTTATGCTGTTTATTTTCACTGTACATATATATAGGTGAAGCATACTTAGTTATCTTAATTGTAAATTGTAAATGAGGTAAATTATTGAAAATAAGGAAACAGAAAAGAGTAATGTAATAGAAAAAAGTGTCGGTAATGTAATACGAAGGACTTGAAAGTTAAATAAATTGGCTTAAGATCTTTTTTCCTGAGGTTCGATTGGAAAGATGTCAGTCAGGAACAACAATTCTTAAAAGAATTTAGAAAATAAAGGTGTTTTCCAGAGCAAACACAGCACATTCATTAAAGCTTTAAACTCTTCATAAAATCCCTTTAAAGATTACACATTAAGTTTTGTTTAAAAACATGGAGCCGGGTAGTGTGAAAATTTAGTTTCTTTAAACTAACAATTTATTTTCAATTTGCATCTTTACTGTCTTTTCTTACTTCAAGTCACGCAACTCATTCTTTCCAGGACGTTTTGTAGATTTTTATGCTGCAAGCGTAGGTGTATAAAAAAGTTTAATCGAATCCGTGGAAGTGACTGAGAGAGCGAGGAAGCGAGATGGAAGAGATAGAAAAAATGGATCAGTGTTTGGAACGAATTAGTTGTTGGAAAATATCTCGTGGAAATTCTAGCCGACACAAAACAGTCAGTCTCGAAGTACTTTTCCAAATGGCAAACTGCAACTGAACGTTCAAGAGCATTACTGTCCGCTAGAATGTTTTGTGGTTACTTAAGATTCAACTGAATTGTGAATTCCTTGAGATTTAAATTTTATCCTACATTCAATGACGAATTAAGGAGATTCTTAGTTTTTAACTATTTTTTAAAATTAAGATTTCAAGTACAAAACTATTAGAGACAATTTCATGTTTTTCAGTGTTTTTATCTGCGTGAACTTTAACACTTCACTCCCTTCTCAGAATTTCATGATATGGAATTTATTTCTACCTGATATAACTCACGCAAAGCTGTAACGTTACTTGGTTTCAAGAAGTATTCCAAATTTAATACAGAGGTGTCACAGACTTACGATTTTTAATTTCGAAGCAAAACGATTACTGACAATAAATTGTGAGACGGGGGCAAATAAAATGTCAGCTTAACGGAAGACCCCCTAAATTACTTAAACCGACCCTGAATTCAGTAGACTATACACATGTAAAAAAGAATTTTACTAAAATAATTACCTGTAACTAACTACTTTGAAACATAGAATACAATAATACCAGTGATTCTACTTATGTGTGTTTTTAGTGAGCTGTCTTCTTCAATGAACGACACCATTCAGAAAAGATACACGCCACATAATTTTTCTTTTCAGTTTTTATGAGGTACAATTAGGAAAGAGGGGGATATTGAGTAAATATGGTTTTAATAATTAGGTGATGCAAAAGGCTGCATTTAATACGTTTTCCTTCTGCAAATTTAGGAAAATGCGTTTGGTATAATATACTTCTTCGTATAATACTAGAAAATTCTATCCATAAGCTGTACTCCAGATGTTTCTAGAACTATAATCTGGTAATTCTCAGTAAGACAATAAATTTTACTTTTTACTGTTTTGTTCTTTGTACTTTCGTCCTACACATTCTTTACCTGTTATAAAAATCTTAAAAATTTTTTAAAAACCTTGCATTTTCAAATAAAAGTTTCCTTATAATTACATTAAAATAAGAATTTTTACGCTTAATAGTATCATGACTTTACCACCACAGTATATCAGTATCGTAAACCTCGCTGAATACTTGTAAGAATATTTCAGAACTACTAATATATTTTACGCAGGTTCAATTTTATGTCGCGTTTAAACTGAATTCGCAAATGCTGTACAGCAATAAACTGAAGAATATATGGGTACATATTGATCTGCTTCCTGTAAACGGCTGACGTAATATAGTATTTTTTTCCTTTTTGCAGTTGTAGAAAGATGTACATAAATAATCTCTCCTTTGGCGTACTCATGTTGCTTGGAAATGAAGTTGATTTAAATCATTAAAATTGAAGTTGTGCTACAAATAAACAGTCGTATGAAAAACTTCTATGCAATATTAATGAATAAAAATTGCTTATCTTGTAAAATACATCTAATAAGGATTATTTATTCAGAGTAAGTTATGATGCACCTGTAGAGAAACTGAATTTGCGTCAACCACGAAAAATGGAAAACTACCTGATAGGTTAATAATAAATTCATTTGCGAAACTACCGTACTTAAATGCTTCAAAAGAGATTAGAAAGATACTCTGAGGAATAGGAATTTATTTTCTATACGTTAAAATCATTCGAGTTGAATGATAAATACTTCTTGCTAATATAATGATATATATGTATATCAACAAAGAGCAGTTTAAAAAAATTAGCACATTATAAAATTAAAAAAATTAAGACAAAAAATATTTAGCTGAAAATTAAACACAAACTTTCATATTAAGAATAAAAATTTTATAAAAAGCTTTCAGATTTTATATTACGCCCAAAGAGGCGATTTTTTAACGTTTTGTGTTACCTTTATTTATAAAATATCATGTTCTTTTCACTTAAACCATAAAATAATGTTCAACGGAAACATCACAAAATCTTTAAAAGAGACTAGCTTTAGAATTTCCGATACAGTCTCGCGCGCTGTAGATAAAAGTATTTTCCCTTTCGTACAGTGTTGCCATTGCTCGCTTTGAAATCGTTGAGTTTGTTAATCAAAATCTCATAAATGCTTTACAAAATATGAAATAGATAATAAACCAAATTCCAAATTTGGGCTTCAAGATGCCCATATTCGGTTGGAGACATACGTTATTCAAAATTGGATGGCTGTAGGTACCATTGTTGTATCACAATGCGAGACACATGTATATATTTATGTAGAATCCTCACTATTTAATTTCTTGAAATATAATGCAGAGCGATAATATTTGGCAGCAACAATTTAAAAAGTGATTCGCCGTTTATAGTGAATCAACGCAAAATGCCAAAACGAAATTAATAGCCCTTCTAAGCTAACGCTTTTTGGGCTAATAATGCATTATTTCATTCTTCTTTTATTACATTTCCTGAGGCAATGAAAGGAATCATAAAACATCGTAAATATTTTGCATTCTCTTAATTTTTCTAGACCTCATTTTGATTGCTCTTGATATAACTTGGTGTTATGATTATAAATAGATGGATCATGGATAATAAATTTGTGCCTAAATTTGGCCACGAAAGCCTAAATTTGGCCAGGATCTCTTTATATCAACCACTTACTTTAACGAACACTTAATTTATGTCTTGTTATATATTTTCATAAATATTATAAGTTATATATATGTTCTGAAAGTTGATATCCGCAGCTCATCTGAAATTATGTTAGACTGTAAGTTATTTTAGGCTAGCTGTACAGCGAAGAATCATGAAATTCGAGAGACGCTGAGCCACAGCTGTCAAAGTTACAAGCTACCAGCCAATATTGATCGAAATCTGTCAGCAGAGGCCAAAATCATATGTTAGTTCTTTCCTTAAACAAATATCCCAAATGCTTAGCAGAATTTAATGAGATATATTAGGAATCGATCTTTATTGTGAAATATCCATTTCTTGTTTCTGAAATCCTCCAAATGTATCTTATTTACATTCTAATGAATTCTGTTCAATATTGAAAGTTTCTCAAGTTTTCAATTAAAAATACCAAGAAGAGTTTTTGTTGTTGTGACACTTGGAATAAATGCTGCATAAGCTTTTCTTTAGATTTAATATTGGTAGACAAATTCGTTATATAACTGCTATTTAAGAGAACAGAAGATCATTGAAGCAGAAAATTAATTAGGCTGTAAGTGAAGGTAAATTTGATAATTAAAATAATAAATATGTAATTGAGGCATCTTGATTTGTTATGAGTGAATGATTAATTGATTAACATTTCAGTATTCAATATTATTAATTCATTAACATTTTAGTATTTATATATCTGGCAGCAATCAGTTAGCAATTATTCTTCATTAATTTATTCATAGGCAGTATAATTAGATCTTAAAATGAAAGAATTTTGAAAATATAGAAAAATAAAGTAGTATGATGAATAGTCTTTAACTTTATTACCCCTTTTCTTAAAATAAATTCCATTATGATCAGTTTCAAGGTATTATATGATATTCTGTGAAATGCTATTCTAAAATTTATTGCTTCATGCAAATAGCCTTTTTTGTTTTTTTTTATTTGTCTTCTAGAGTCATTAGTGTTTTTATTAGGGGATTAAATCGGAAGAAGAATAAGTGAACTCATTGAGTAAAGCAGAAGTGATACTTGCTATTCATCGCGGACGCATATCGGAAGTTGAGAGAGATTTATGATCGTACATTGTCGATCACGAAGGTAATTGTAAGGTACACCTAAAAATCAAAGACAGTTTCAGTTCTTAACGAGTCTGTAATATTATGCTGATTATTCGACGTTCCACACATACGTATCATACATGAGCCAAAATTTCATTAAGCAATCCAAATGATGGCGCCAGTATGCCCACATGCCTATCATGATGTTGTACGCCGATGCTAGATTCATTGGAAAAGTTGTCAGAATTTTATGAGCCCTCATTTTTCAACGGCCCATTTAATCGCAGGTGCCTTCTCTTTATCGTTAAAAATAACTCAAACGTAGGCAATCATGTAAACAATCTGTACATTAACGATGACGTCTCTGTGCATGTGCAAACATTATTGTCGTGCCACATACCTTATTCCCTGAGGTTTGTGGCACGAGGTACCTTATTCCCTGATGCATGATACAGCTCGGTGGTATATACAGAGTATATCTGAAATGCTTCAACAAACTTAGAGGACTGATAGTACACATCAAGACGAACAAAAAAATGCAACGAGCATGGGGTCGCAAATGACGTTTAAAGCGTAAAAATCCAGAAAATGAGTCTGGAGATGGACAAACTGAGACAAGAAAGAAACACTCCAGAAAATCATTTATTACACAACACAGCTTGTCATAACAGCAACACAGCTCGTGATGTCCAGAGAAATCAAAAACGAGTAGCCTCAGAACGTTGAAATTCTATATAAAGGGCTGCTATAACATGTAGTTGTGCGCCTCCTTTTTTGATAGCATTCGACTGCACAAAGTATATATATATATACAGAGTGGGTAATATATCCACTCTGTACTCGGCTCAATGAGCTCAGGTTTTTTAATCTCACATGCTGGTAAATTGTGCATTTTTTCCTTTAAAAAATGATTGAATTATGTTCTTCCTATCTTACGGTTAAGATTTTTATGCCTTTAGTTCATTTGCATTATTATTAGAATAGCAGAATTATGAACAATTTGAAAGTTGTTTAAGTGCGCCTAAGCCTAATTTTTTACCATAGAAGCCATATTTGTTACATCTGAAACTTAGCAGAATAGTCAATTAAGTTAGTTTCTGCATCTTCAGTGTCATTTTGCCGAGTGGGACCTAAAGGAAACGTATTTTTGCCTTGACGCGAACTGAGAACTGAACTAATTGAATGAGAAATATATCTCTAAAGAAATTCGAGGATATAAGTTTAAATGAAATGCAGAAAAATAAATTTAATGTTTAATAGTCCGTACAAGGAAGCCGTGTGATGTACACATCAGATTTTAACATATTGTATCAACAAGAGAAGATTATAGCCATTTATGTGATTTTGAAAATATATTTTGTCTGGTCTATTTAGATTACCTCGCAGTCAAGTTCAAAATACACTTTTAGACAAAAAAAACGACGCACCACGACGCACTGAGATGATATAAAGCAAATTGGACACAAATTAATATGCATACAGGTTTCGACGGAAGATGCAAAATTTAACATTTTGGCTGCCAATGAATGAACGGTTGTCACTACACCACATCTGATTTGCGCAAATTGCAGGATATTTAAGAAGAGAAATTACGATTCCAGGTCATAAATTCTTCACGAATTTCATTCCGTGTACTTTGGTAGACAGTAACTATGCCTCGCATACAGATGGACGAATGATATGCGCAGATGTCACAATTTGAAAGAGGTCGTGTAGTTGGGCTCAAAGAAGCCGGATGGTCTTATCGGCCAATAGCTCGACATTTGAGTAGGAGCGATGCCACTATTAGACGATATTGGCAGGAATCTGTGGACCATGGCCGCACACAGCATCAAGAAGGAAGCGGTAGGCCTAGAGAAACGACAGAACGTGAAGACCGAGCAATCGTCAGAGCGGCACTCACAGCAGCAGATGCATCATTATCATCGACTGTACGTGCAGCTAGTGCTTCAGTGACGCACGGACCATTCATAGACGGCTCACAGAAAGGGGGCTGAAGTCACGGCGCCCCTTGTGCCGACTACCATTGACCTCTGTACAACATCAAGCTCGTTTGCAGTGGTGTCAGGCTCATTCGCACTGGAATGTCACTAATTGGAGTAAGAATAGTCTTCTAGTCTTCAGTGATGAGTCCCGCTTTGAACTGAGCCCCGATGACCAGCGAAGACGAGTCTGCAGACGCCTCGCATAGCGGTGTGATACCAGCCTGACTGTCTTTCGGCAGACAGGCCGATAACCAGGAGTGATGGCCTGGGATGCCCTTTCATTTCATAGTATGACTCCGTTGGTTGTCGTCCATCGCAACCTTAACAGCACAGAGGTACGTCGACGAAGTTCAAAGGCTCGTTGGGTTGCGCTTCATGTCACGCCACCCTGGGCTTACATTTCAGCAAGATAATGCTCACCCAGATATTGCACATGTTTCTACTGCTTGCCTAAGTGCTTGCCGAACTTTACCTTGGCCAGCCAGGTCGCCGGGTCTCTCTTCTATTGAGCACGTTTGGAGCATTATGGGCAGGTCCCTCCGACCAGCTCGGGATGTTGACAATCTAACTTGCCAGTTGGACAGAATTTGGAACAATATCCCTCAGGAGGAATCCGCAACCTCTATCAAACGATGCCATGCCGAATAACTGCTTGCATAAGGGACAGAGGTGGACAAACGCATTACTTACTTTTCCACTTTGTGAAGCTCTGTCACTTCAATAAATCATCCAATTTTTCTCAAACTGTAATCATTTGTTTTTCTGTACATGTGCAACACTTGTACCGATTTTCGTCCCATTCGGATAACTCCTTCTTGGTGAGTCGCTTTTTTTTTGTCTAAGAGTGTATATACCTAAGTAGTAATGAAGATTTTAAAAAATTTCTTTGCGAAATATTCAGTAATTTTGCTTATATTATCTATTTGTACAGTAATGTAAGTTAATTTTTCTTTTCTTTGCATAGTCAAGACAAAAAAAGTACCATTTTAATTTCACTGAAATTCTTTACTTAGAAGAACTCATTTAGGTTTTCCTTCCATTTATTTGCTTCTTGCTTTATTTAATACGCATTCTATACGAGCCTGCAAACCTTATTTTCATCATCTTCTTCAAATCCTCCCGGTTGCTTCATGTATATACTGTGCCTTAGTTTCCATTTAACTACACTGAGTGGATATCATAATTTCACATTAGCACTTTTTTTCCTGCTACAGTAAAGAGCATCTTCTGAGTAGTGGTTTGACTATAGATGTAAATACATCATCATATTCTTGTCCATAATATCGACAGTGCCTTTAAGTAACCAGTCTAACTTTATAGGAGAAATATTTCCTTTTCTGTTCATTTGATTTTATGCACCCAATACAACCTGTAAAAACGTTTCTTAAAGTCCATAAGTCATCTATTTTTAAAGCATTTATTTCTTACTGTACAGCTTTTTCCCATTCTTACTCACAAGTATTCCGAAAATGCTTTGTGGTATGCCGTCCTCTGACTGTGTGAATGAACTGGTATTGTGTCTCTCAGGCATACAATTTTTGTTTTGTTTAGGAGTTTTGTTTTGTTATTTTTGTTTTGTTTTGTTATTTCTGCATTTTGAGAATTGGCTTACCTTTCTATAATTTCCAAACGGACTTACATCTTCAACTGTCATTTGCTTTTAATTGAAATGGTATGTTGTCCTCAATGATATGTTTGACAGAACTGGTATCCATTGTTTTGCCTCTTCGTCTTGTTAATTGCATGGATTGGTAATCACACACGTATATAACCACATAATACTAGAAAATTCAAAAGATGCATTGTGTTTAAGGAAAGAAAAAAACAGAATTTCAGGTGAAAAGTTCCTAACATATTATGGGAACCTGCACAGATGAGGTTTAAAGATTCGTTCTGTTCTGCAAAATTTGAATAAAACGCTTTCTGTAGCGCGTCAAAAATTTTGCATTTCCTTCGAAACTGCTACATTTAAATTTGAATCTTCTTGAATTTCTCTGACTTATCCCGTGGCTTTGTTTCAGAGTCATATGGACATTCTCATACATAGTCATTGTTTGAATCATCAAAGGCTTTCTGAAACTGATTTAAAATCTTTGCCATCGACGGTGATAAGACGATCCTCTATATCCTGCGCAACACCGGTTAAGAGCACTTTGGGTTCAAGTTCCCTGAGATTAATTTTGTTACAATACATCAGATATTCGAATTCAAGCTCATGACTATGACTCCAGGCTTCCTTAAATTTATTATCGAATTTCTTTGCAGTATTTCTAAGTAATTTGTAAAATATTTTCTTCATAATTAAATCGCTATTTTAAATTAACTTACTGCTGTTTAATTGTAACTTAAAAACAAATTTCCCACTCTGATTAGTATTTAATTACTGTGATGCGTGCAGAAATGTTTCATATAATCTGAAAATCTGGACTAGACGGATGCAGAATTCATCAATAAAATTCCGCGTATGCTCATACAAAAGACACAAATTTTCAGATCAAAGGAATGATTTGCCATGTACAAAATAAAGCATAATTTACTTCTCTGAAATTAAGATGGCTAATGAATCTTTGTGTTTAAAAAAACACCACTTTTTACATTATAATCCTATACAATTTTCTGCTATGCAACCTAAGTACTCGATCAATTATCCTCTTCTTCAAATTTAAATGAGATATACAGAATGTGTTTCGGCTTTCTTATGGAGGGGGAAAAAGTGAAAAGTAGAAAAACAAAATTCAGAGACTGAACATTAATTGTCTGTATAATGAACTGCTTGCTATTCACACACGTTTCTCTGTTTATACTTAACTCATTCATCTTTTCGAAATCTGCATCTACTTTGTAACGTGTGTTTGAAGAGGAAAAAGTACAGACACGTTCTATACATTTTAAAGAATAAGGAAGTTGGGTACCTAAGTTATTACTTTTACTTTTATTTCGTAAGCTTTTAGAATCTAGGGAACAAATAAAGTTTTAAAATGTGTATTTTTCTTTTAAGACTCCCATTTTTTTTCAGCATTGAATGAAAATGTGTTAGCAGCTGCTGAGTGATATAAACAAGAAAATTCTTGATTTTATACTTTTCACGGAAGTACGAATATAGGAATATGAAAAATAATGAATTAGCATAAAATTGAATGAAATAAGCATGCTTTTAACTCAAAACGAAGGACTTAAATTTTTGTTTAAATTTTAAGTAATAAAGTCAAATTATTGATGAAATAAATATACAGATCTATTGACACGAATACAGCAACTCATTGGTATGGATATCACAACAAACAGATATATGCGCATTTGTACATATACCCTGACTGTATCAGCGAATCTGAAGTAAAACAGTGGTGCAATGATAATGCAAAGAGCAAAGCTTAGAACTCTCATTATAATTTATTTTGGCTGCAATTAGTTGTTCAGTAGATGTTAATTTGAACTGAGACAGTTTGTCTTCTTGCTAAAGGAACCATATCACCTTCCTAACAACTCAATAGATACATAATTAAAGGACAGTATATTACTGTATATAACTACATTAGTTTTAAGGAAGTAGTTAATTAATCATTTTGTCTTAATATTTAGTTCAGATTATCACTTATACTTTTTTCATTCTTCCCAGGATGCAAATTAGCTAATTTAAGCGCAGAGTTTGGCAGCAATAGTAGAATTTTTCTATACCCCATTGACACAGCAATCAGCTCATCTACTTGGGGATGGTGCTTCTCAGCCTGTTTAATCCTGCCAATAATTCTAATTTCGTTCACACGTCCAGAGACATGTCTCCTGGGACATTTTTTACTTTAAAGGGCAACGAAAGTACAATGAAATGGGTGACGTCTGCCTGCGACTCAAGTCATTCTTCTTTGAATTTTCAGCTTAACAGCTGAAAATTCAAAGCTGAATGAGGCAAGAAGGAGACACTATAGGTGTTGTTCTTTTTGCTTAGAATGGAACTGTCGTTTATTTCCTCTAACTTTAACAATTGTTCGAAGAATATACATATAAAAAACAGTTACAATGTTGTTACAAATATGATATGTCCATAATTTGAAATAAATGCACATGGCAAAATAGCCGCAGACCCATTACTTTGCTTTACTGTTTGCAACGGAATTCTTTTATCGGTTTTAGTAAGCTAACTGTCATTGCCTTTTGAAATACTGAGGCCTGAATCGAGCCCTATTAGCTGAATCTATTGTGTATTTGGTATTTAGTCTGACTTGAAATTTGCTCTGAATTTTCTTTAATATAGCGGCATTCAGTTTTCATAACTGCATAACTTGAGTAACCACAAGACTGATTACTGAAGTTAACGTTTGTATAAAAACGTTTAACATATAAAAACGTTTGTTTTTAAACCATCATTTCAGTTTGTTTACATTGTGCTTTACAACTAAAACGGGGCGATAAGTTATCTATTTGTTTTAGAGTTTTAGGATTTTTTATTTAGAAAGTGTGGAAATATCTAAGGAAAGTTAATTTTAATTTAAATTTAAAATTTCAGAAACATAATTTCATAAACAAGCTTATAATATGTGTATATAACTGCATTGTTAATGGTAAGGAAGCTGATTAAAATAATTCTTTGAAGCCTTTTACATTATTATTATCTTTTATTCCCAAAGTTAAGCTAAAGAGCTTCAAGATGTATTCGGGCACCACTAAAGGAAAGCCCTTAATGCAGCCCTGTACCCAAATTTATCAAAAAAATGTTCGCAGACTTTGAGGGAATTTTTTTAATAATTAAATAAGGCTTTAAGTAGGGTGGTAAACCTATTGCCTCATCATCGAATTATGCTTCAGACATTCCTCGGCCTATGCGGATTCACACGGGAGACAAAGAAAATTAGTTTTTGAAAAGTGATTTCTGAAGTTGATTGATTGAGTACCAATTTTAAAATGAGGGACATTAAAGATTTATAAAAAAAAAGAAGAACTATTGTCACGTTAAACACTTTGGCCAATAATCAAAGGGAACTAAAGAGGAATAGAGGTAGTTAAAATAGGCAGTTGGAATGAAATACGTATTTTAAAGGACGAAGAGCCTAGGGCTAATTCATAAAACGAAGGACCTCTTAATAATATACATAGATAATAAACTTTAGAATAATATTTATGTGGAACCGATTTCGATTTAAACGATAGCACGCAGCCTATTTTACAATTTCAGTAAAGAAAACCAGATAAGTTAGTCTTATCGATTTGAAAACCCATTTGTCTTATATAAAGACATTTTCTTACTTCAAGGATGAAGCTACAAATTCTAAATTTCAGCTGCTAAAAATTCCAAGAAAGTTCTGAAAATGCTGAAGCAAGATGAGATATATTTCCCAATCCAGATTGTTAACATATATGAAAATGAACCTTTCTATTAAGACAATGTCAGAATGAACTTACATTTACATTTATGAATTATTGCATTATATTATATTTACGAAATTATTACATTAAATTAATAAAACTGAAGCAGTTTACAGTTTCGTTCTATTTAGAGATAGCAATATTATTCTACAACATTAAAGGAAAGCTGATACTTTTAAAACTAAGCCAGATAATGTTTACCCTTTAAACAAACCTTGAACTTTAGAAAACATAGATAAAAGCAAGTTTTCTGTCTTCTACAGAATTAGTTATAAGGTCTGGATTATGATTATATTATTTGTAATTCGTCGGTAACAACTAAACTAATTTTTTCCGGAGGCTTGAATTTTCTGCCTTGAAAATTAAGTTTCCCTTTGAAATTACAGTGGATTGTGGCATTACAGTGGATTGTGGTTTCTTCTCTCCTTACAGAATATCTTCGTGTTGTAATTGGAAAGCTTATCCGGCTAGCATCGGTAGGTCCAGAGTTTGAATCCTGGCGAGGGTTCTGCTTATTTTTCATGTTTCCTTCTTAGATAAATACATTCTACATGTGGAGCCCAAAAGGTAGTGGAAAATAATTTATCACTACCAGATTTGGTTATTCGCTCTGCCCTTAGCCCGCTTAGAATAAGTTAGAACCTTATTGCGCTGATGAAAATGATCTTGCAAAGAAACTTTAAAGATAGGAAGAAGGAACTTTAAGGAAGAGAAACATTGAAGTTGCTTAATACGAAAATGGATCGCGTTATATTTTGCGTCCGAATATTTAAGACCACAAGAAAAGCCCAGATCGAGCCACATTTTGCAAGTAGAAAAACCATCAAATTGTATGAGACATTTTAAGAAGGAGTGGTTAGACGTTTTAGCAATGTTGGTTCTTATGGCAGATAAACAAAGAGACAAATAACTAAGCATTTTTTGAGGAACGTTCTAACAATGTTCAAACATTCATTAAAAGACACGTTCTGTCTAGAGATTAATCCGTAACTGCTATAAATTAGGCACTAATATTGGATATTGTTTTAAAATCATTTCATCTGTGTATAATAAATATGTATTGGGCTATAGAAGAAGCAGGCGGGCACATGGGAAAAGCGAAAAATTATTATAAAATTTCATAGTTTGAAAAACTAGAGAATTATACTAAAATTAGAGTGACACTGATACTGCTTCTTTTCTTCACAGAAATCAATATGTTCTAATGACAAACAATAATTATGGATTGCTTTTATCAATGTCTTGTTTCTTCAGTGCGTTACATTTGAAATCTAAAACTTGTGATAGAACGTAATTTTTATCCTAAATAATGCGCCATTATTCAATATCACGAACGTTCTCCTACCTCTGTAACTGTGATTGCAACTAACTCTAAATTTTAATTTCGAACCGTAACCGGGTGGATTTTATGTGCGCAGCATTGCCTGTAAAAACGCTCTAAAATGTGCTTATAACTTTAGTGTTTTATTAAATGTTTTCAAATATTAGATCACTGATATTAATTCTGATAAATTATTGAAAATTTTGGAAAATTCATATTTCTCCTTTCATTTGCCCACCTATGAAAAACAAATGAAACGATCTTACTTTGAAAAGAAGGATAGCCAGGCAGATCCTCTAAAATACATATAATTTCTATCAAACATATTAGAGGATAAAGTAAGAGATGACGTCACTACAGTGTAGTTTGGAATAGCCACGGATTTGTTACGGCTACTGGTCTGATTATGATGATAATGGCAATGGGACGCTGTTTTGCCAACAGAAGCCCATCTAAACATCAAAGTTTGATTGGTAAATTTGTGATTGTGATAAGAAAGCTAAAACAGTTACGCTAAGAAATGTGTTAACATGTTAGAGAAGTCAAAGAAGAAAAAGTTGTTTTGCATAGGAGGATATAAGTATCCTATTTATTTGAAAAACGGTGAAAGTCAATTTAACGATAAGCTTTGATGGCATGGGGAGAAGGGAGACTTGAGAGCTGCGAATAAAATAAAAAATTGTACTTATATACATCCAATGGATCCCCAGCTTAGCTGAATATTCAAAACCCTCAGCAGCTTCAAGACAGTGTTTCTGCCTGCGAATACAATGTCACTTCATCAACATATGAATCAAGGTACAGATTCTCAGCTTTAAAGCCTCTAAAGGAAGTGAAGTAAGGCTTCATTTAATCCAAGCCTGGACTTGCAGTAGCTCAAGTGGTTACCAACCTTGAGTACCATACGAAAGATTCCGGGTTCGAATTCCAGAGATGGTATGGAGGGTTTTAAATGTATGTAATGTTTTGCGGCATGGGGGGGCAGTCAAACTATGATATGAAAGGTTGGTGATAGAGAAAGAGGAGTGCGTGACCCTCGGATCCACCTCAAGGGATGCTCTCCTTGACACTGGGGCGAAATTAAACATAAATGTCGGTATGTCAACTGTATGCTGCTCAAAGCTTTACCCAACAACTGAAGCAATTTTTCACTCCTTGCCCCGATAATGATCCGTGGGCTTGTTCTAACTGCATCAGACAATCGAGATTGGTAGCAACAACAACGACACGGAATGAGAAGCAGAGCATCTGAATATTTCTCATCTTGCCAATGAAGGGGACTGTCAACGGTCACTACATAGAACCTTTCTATAAAGAGATTGGTTTGGAGATTGGGTGGGTAAAATCAAAGCAGAAAACGATACCTTTTTTCAAAATTTGCTTCAGCATATTTATGCAAACTTAAAGGACTGTAAAGTTGCTACTAATGAAATCTCGTCAAGTGAAGTAATTATCGAGATTAGTATTAAGAAGACAGTCCATCTTGGAAAAATGTTAGGAATAAAATAAAAAAGTCAATAAGGCAAATGTGTTTCATCTGTGCAACAAAGATCGTCTGGTATCGAGACTGTGCTTAGATTCTTATAATTCATACAAATCAAGTGTAGAAAAAATAATTTTTAGCAAAGAACATAGAGAAAGTGTATAATAAAACTGCTTGTAGGAAACTAGCATTATCCAATTTTCATTTTATTAATGCAATGTAATGCTAATTTTGTTTATTTAATTTAATGAGTGCACATATATGAATATTTTTTTCTTGGCTATCCTATTTTCTTGGTAGTACATTGGATTCAAACAAAGAAAATATATTTCCATTTTAGTGAACTTCGGATATAGTAAACGAAATATTTATGAGAATGATGCAAATTCACTGTAAATGGAGTTAACTGTACATCAATTTTATTAAGTCTGATATGCCATTACTATACATTATGTTTCTAATAATGTAGTTCTGCATTTTTTTCCATGAGAGCAGGCTAGTAAGAGGGAACTATTTAATCACCTCCCAAGTAGCACGGTACCGTCGTAATGACGTTGCAAACTCGTCGCGAGTCATGTTGCAAAAACGTTGCAATATGTCGTCTTTAAGACGGCCAGATGTCCGCGAAACTCCACTGTTTTGCAACCGTTGCAGAGATGTCTTTAGTATGTCTTTGCAGATAAGGTTTTTGTCGCATAGACATCGCTATTACGTCTTCCTCAGGTTATATTTTGGTTGTGAAAGAATCGTATCACGACATTTTAACGACCCCCAAATGTTCTAAGAATTCCACCTTTTTGCAACAGTTGTGAAAACGCCGTTTTTATGTCCTTGTGTTACATATCGATTTATACGGAAAAATAAGCTTAATAATTATTATATTTTTCTTCCTTTTTAAAATTTCGTATTCCTTATATTTTTCTAAAGTTTAAATACTTTATTACTTCCTGAAAACTAGAAGATAATACAATTTTTTCTCTGTAGAATAAATATGAATAATTTTAAAGAGGCAAATATTCAAGACAAATTAAAACTTACGAACCTGATACTACATTGCAAGCATTCAGTATAAAAATAATATACTACAAAGAATGATTAATTTGCGTCCTTAAGAATAATTGTGATATTAGATTTCACACGATTCGCTTTTTAACAAATATACTGTGTTATTTAATAAGTAAAACATAAGTAACAAGATATATTAGTTTTTAACATTTTATTATGCGATAAGAATAAAAGTAGTGCTGCAAAACAATTACATTATCTTTTAACTATAAAGAAAACATATAAATACAAAATACTATCAAAGGTATTAAATATCAAAATTCTCACAAAATTATCAATGGCGACGAAACAAGTTGTCTCGACATCAAATGAATTTATTGTTTTCATGTACTGACAGTTTAAAACAAACTGCATAATCTTAACAAACAAATATTTGTTAACAGTCTGTCCATTGAGTTACAGATAGTCCATAGGGTTAATTATAAAAGTCCTTAGAGTTAATTTCATTATATGCTTTTCAGCTAATGCTGAAAATTTACTACGCTTTTGTTTATCTATTATCATATTATAATTAATCATCTGAAAATAAAATACATATATATGTATATATATATATATAATCCTTTTTTAAATTCATCTGCATATTTAAATATCTAGTACATGACAGCAGGGCAATTATTATGAGGTTTTTATAGACTAACAATATAACAGTCTACAGAAGATTAATTCCTTTAACTAATCATTTTCTGAAATTTTTTGTTACCGAACAAAACGGGAACAAAATGCAAA
The DNA here is from genome assembly GCA_000611955.2 of Stegodyphus mimosarum. Classification (NCBI taxonomy): domain Eukaryota; kingdom Metazoa; phylum Arthropoda; class Arachnida; order Araneae; family Eresidae; genus Stegodyphus; species Stegodyphus mimosarum. Next base: position 209,507 of record KK120964.1, on the reverse strand, counting down.
AATAACTTTAGATGAAATGTACTATACAGGGTGTCCCAAAACGACCGCATAAACTCTGCACAGCTAGATTCCTCGTTGGGAGTACATAAAAACTGTAATAAAATTTATCAATGAAAATTTTGACGATAAATTGTTTAGTAGAGCATTTTATTGTGAAATATTTGTTTCAGAAAATTAAAATAAGTATGTTTCCTATTTTAATTTCAGTCACCTGAAACGTTCGTGACAATATCACTTTAATATTTTGAGATTTTAATTTTACTTGCTATTAATAAAATTTTAACAATTAATAATTATGGTGAAAACATTTTATTATAGTTTACATATGGATAAATTAATTGTAGAACTTTAAATACATATAATTTACCAATACCATTGCTTAGATCAAAAGCATTTTAAACTTAGTTTTCATTTTATCTAATCAATTCGACGCAAGTAATTATTATTCTTAATCTATATAAAAAAATATTATAACATTTATATCATAACTTCAGGAAAAAAGACTATTTCAGCCGTTTGAAGTTCGTTAACGGCATTTAGCTTCCAACATTAATCACTCATTTACAACCAGCGCAAATATATCACAATTAGCGCAAAGCTTATAGAGTAAAGAAACAACATAATTTATCAAAATAACATCATTTCAAGTAAAAATTATTTTAAATTATAACTTTTTTAGTTACAAACGGTACTTACTTCTGCTAACACACAAGGGTAATAAAACCCATCTTACAAATATCATGCTGGTTTTATGAATAATGCACTGTAACAGCAAACTTAAGGCATCATAATTTTGCTAAATGCAAGTGGCAGTAGGAGAATAAATATTATTTAAGATTAACACATATCTGTCGCTGTTGTTTAGTTTATCTGTAACTGTGCCTAGTGATGATAGTTCCTATAACTACTTATCTCTACTTTCTCTGCCTGTCTATCTCACGCACTCAAGTGTCTCTTCAGTTGGTTAAACGAATATGTGTTATTTATAAGCTGAGATATATTCTATTTTATACCAAATGCTCACTAATAAGTTGAATTAATTGACATTAAGAACTCTGTTTTTCAAATGATAAATTAAAAAAAATAAAACTTGGAACTTTTTCGCTGTATGCAGTAAAACTGCAAGGTATTTCTCCCGCCTTCTTCGCATGCCTTCGTGATGTAGTGGTCTGCATGCTCGACGCGTAACCGAGAGGTCCGTGGTTCTATTCCCGGCGAAGGCGTTGCTCCTTTTTTAGGTCTCCTGCTTCGAAATAACCTAATGTCTCTACGCTGGCGCCCGAACTAAAAAGGTGGTGGATGATGATTCTCCACCACCGCGATTTGGCGATTGGGTCCCCAAAACCCCAGTCGCCCTTTAAAAGGGGGAGTATATAAGGTATATCTCCCACATTCTTAGCTTGCCTTCGTGGTGTAATGGTCAGCACACTGAGCTGGTCCGTGGTTCGATCCCCGGCGAAGGCAGTGCATATTTTTCATCTCTCCGGCTTCTAAAAAGCCTAATGTCTCTACACGGGCGCCCGAACTAAAAAAGGTGGTGGATGATGATTCTCCACCACCGCGATTTGGCGATTGGCTCCCCAAAACCCCAGTCGCCCTTTAAAAAGGGGAGTATGTAAGGTATTTCTCCCGCCTTCTTCGCATGCCTTCATGGTGTAGTGGTCTGCATGCTCGACGCATAACCGAGAGGTCCGTGGTTCGATTCTCGGCGAAGGCGTTGCTCATTTTTCATGTCTCCTGCTTCGAAATAACCTAATGTCTCTACAAAATATTTCATATTATGTCAGCATATTAATTCAAATAATTTCGTACCTACTTCAAAAATAATAAATAAAGTCAAATTTCAGTAGTGACATAATTGCTAACATGTGATTTGCAAAGAATTAGATTTGTACTGATTTCGGAAATATTTTTTAAAATATATAAAATGCATAAACTAATAACTTTATAGATTATTTTCATTTTTAAATATTTTGCTGTAATATTTATAAAAAATATTTTAGGTATTATTTATTGTAACAAAATTTTAAACAATAATTTAGCACGTATTTTAGTACTAATTAAATTTAATAATAGAAAAATATTTATATTAAATTTATATTTCATTAGATGAATCTACCTTAGATTAATGTATTTAAATGAAATAATGTAATGAAACGCTGCAAAATATATCTTATGCGGACTTGAAAGGGTAGATCTGTATTCTTGAAAGGGTAGATCTAATCTCTTTTCATTCTAAAAGTAACGCTGATGGAGTATGAAAAAAATGCTAAGTCTAAAATCAAATCACGACGTTTCAGCGACGTCGACAAAGTCCCAAGATGCAAAGGCAAATATTTTGCGTCTTCGCTGCGTTGTAAAGACGTAGTAAAAATTATCACGACCACTTTGCAACCTCTCGAACCAGTTTGCAACGTCTTTGCTACGTCATGTGCTACTTGGGCTACGAATAGAAATTTCTCATATATTTCGGCATTAAAATCCCTTATTTTCTAAAATTGTGCATAATTTGGATGTAATATAAATTCATTCATTTAAAGAATCACATCATATATTATATTTATAATGAAATTGAAGAAAAGTTTTAAATCCTGTAATGTTGAAACTTCATCTCATATTTCATTAAAAATTTGCATTTAGATAACATGAGCTAGAACGAACTGAAACACGTTTTATTAAAATACAGCAAAGCGAATGTCATATAAAAAGTGCTTTCAATTTAAACAGTATATTCAATAAATTATATTTCATTCATTATGCATGAAGTGCAAATTGCGAAATAAATCATACTTCTTTGTTATATTTGGCAAAAAAATACGGTATTGTTGTTAAATACTAAGTTGTAAAATACTAGTAGATTAAACAAATAAGAATTGCGTTGTGTGGTTTAATTTTAAAATTTCATTTCAACAACCCGAAGAGCCTTGCTACTGGTGAAACTATGTTGTGTAATCAGAAATTCAAGTAACACATAAAATCAATAATACTAACTTAGTTTATTACTTTCCTTAAAACATTGATATTAAACAAATTTACTATCATAAAATTATAATAGTCCCCGGGAACTACCTTATTTAGTTTAGAAAACAAATAGCTAAACATTTATATATTTTCCACAAATACTGCAATCTTAGACAGTAACCACTTCAATTCAAATACTGTTGTTTAAGTAATAACTATTTTTATGAGTAAGATACAAATTAAAATTTCCTATTTCATTTAACAGTTGTAAGGTTCTTACACCTTATTTATCCAAGAACAAGGGAAAATTCAAATAATGAAGTACAGAGTTAAGTAATTAAAGTATTGCACCAAAAGAGGAAAAAAAAATTATACTTTTAACTAGAGCAATTTAAGACTGCTCACAAATTTCTTCAGATCTCAGTTAAATCAACAAATCCTCAAAAATATTAAAGATTTAAATTTTCTACCTTTCAAAATTCTTTACAGCAAACATTTAAATAAAAAGTTAAATTCTGATGATAATAGAATCATTTAAAAAATCCAAGAAATAATTAAAC
>KK120964.1:182307-203413 GCA_000611955.2 Stegodyphus mimosarum | reverse complement strand
AAAATGTGTCAAAACAAAAGTGCACATCTGTTATACACCCTCACAAGAAAATAAAAGGTAAATGTGTATATCACCAAAATACGACCACTGCATAGACGTGTTACTGTAACCGTTTAACTGATTGGGTTTTAGTATCAAGTCTAGACAGATGGAAGAAAAAATAGCAATACTTAAAATAAATGTTACTTGTTAAATACTTAAACAAACATAAAATCACCAGCATCAAGTTCAACACCCCCAAGAAGTTAATAATGTCCTTTAAATATGGCTCAAAACAACCAAAATATTAAGTGCTCAAAATTGGTTCAAAAGTCACGGCACCAGTTGTTATATACTAAGTTGTAAAATACTAGTAGTTTAAACAAATAAGGAATTTGCGTTGTGTATGTACCTTTTTAAATTTCGTTTCAACAACCCGAAGAGCCTTGCTACTGGTGAAGCTATGTTGTGTAATCAGAAATTCAAGTAAACACATAAAATCAATAATACTAACTTAGTTTATTACTTTCCTTAAAACATTGATATCAAACAAATTTACTATCATAAAATTATATTAGTCCCCGGGAACTACCTTATTTAATTTAGAAAACAAATAGCTAAACATTTATATATTTTCCACAAATACTGCAATCTTAGACAATAACCACTTCAATTCAAATACTATTGTTTAAGTAATAACTGTTTTTATGAGTTAAGATACAAATTAAAATTTTCTATTTTATTTAACTGTTGTAAGGTTCTTACACCTTATTTATCCCAGAACAAGCGAAAATTCAAATAATGAAGTACAGAGTTAAGTAATTATAGTATTGCACCAAAAGAGGGAAAAAAAAATTATACTTTAACTAGAGCAATTTAAGACTGCTCACAAATTTCTTCAGATCTCAGTTAAATCAACAAATCCTCAAAAATATTAAAGATTTAAATTTTCTACTTTTCAAAATTCTTTACAGCAAACATTTAAATAAAAAGTTAAATTCTGATAATAATAGAATCTTTTAAAAAAAATCCAAGAAATAATTAAGCCAGAGAATTTTGGATGAAAAAAAAATTCTTTAAGTTCCAAGAAATAATTAAACCAGAGAATTTTGGATGAAAAAAAAAATTCTTTAAGAATTTAAGTTAATCATTAAAAGTTCAAAAGAAAAACTTCTTAACTGATGGTGAACCTGGAGATGAGGGGGTTCGACGGCAGCTTGGCGGACACCAAACATTCGAAGAATGACCCAGTACGCAGGAACTTGGAAGTTTCATCCAGCCTTCTGTGTTACGAACTTCAGAACCATCAGGAAACTCAGGTCGGAACACAGGTTGCTTGGCTATTGATTTTTCTGTTCATTTTAAATTGAAGAGGCAGACGGAGTCTGACGTGCAGAATTTAGACTAAGAAAGCTCCCACGGTCGACTTGATGAAGAATAAGTTCCTTTCCATTATTGAATGATTGATAATTCTATTGTAGTTGGAAAAAAGAAGCATGGAAATATATTTTTCTTTCACGTGATTTTCTATTGCAGAATTATTTCATTTTCATTTTTGAAGGACTGTTTCCGAAGCCATGGAGTAAGAAGTGACAGGAGCCATGAGCCCCCATTAAAAAAACAAATTCATCCTTTCCGTTGTAGCAGCAAGATGCCCAAGGTACCGAGAAAAATCTTCTCGTCAGCCGAATGCAAAAAAAACGAAGACGTCCCAACCGCTTCTCAATCCCACCTGCACCCGCTTTTTGTCAGGTCCGGACACTAGATATCGCCAAAACTCGCCAAAAGGGTGAATAAACTGAAACTCTACCCCTCGCACAAACCGCTGCTAATATCGTCCAAAAATCGAGGAGTTGAACTGGAACAAAAATCCGAATCTCGCCAAGCCCGCCAAAAGAAGAACCAAGAATTCGACGTAGGCGTGGGAAAACCAGCAAACCTAGGCAACGGACAAAAATTCCTAAGCAAAGGCTTGGAAATCAACTGCAAAAGTGACGCTTTTCAATCCTTTCCCCCTCAACCAAAAAATAATACTCGAAGTGCAAAAATTCGTTGAATAATTAACTGTAACTTAAAAACTGTTTAAGCTAGAGACTTGAAAGTACTCTTAAATTAAAAGGCTAATTTTTCTGCATCCAATGATATAAGTTAAATGTGAATCAACCTAAGTTAAGTAATTTTAAATCAAGTTTATTACGTAGGAAAGCACCTAATTCCATTGTCTGTTTCAACGCGTTTACGAATAACCAGTGGAAGAGACGTACAAATCTTAAAGTACCAAAACCCCTAATTAAAATTAAACCAAAGCAATTATAAATACAAGATATTAAATAAAATAACGTTGTGTAGCATAAATTTAGAATAATGAAATTAATCCTAAGTCAAACTTAAATAATTAAGTGTTACGTGAAAATTGCTACACAACATTGTTGGTGCTGCCATCTTATGTTCAGTTTTAGAAATAACTAAAAATATATTTACTCAAAGACATGCCGTAGTTTTTAAAAATAGGAATAAAAAGAAAGGGGGGATCTAAATAGCTAATTTTAAAGACAAAGCATAATGTAAAAAATTAGTGGCTAGATAAAGCGCGCATTTCGCAATTTTGTACCAGAAGTATATAAAATAGAGTTTTAGGTACACTAACATCACGCGTGAAAATTATCAGTTACAGAATATAGAAAATCCTACCTATTATGAAACATACCGCTTGCTACATGTAAAAGAAGTCTACTGCTACGTATTGTAGCAAGTGGCACAATTCTAACAATTAATATATTATAATAATTAATACTTTGTCACAATTAGATACATTGAAAATATAAAACAAAGATATAAATTTTTAAGATTATAATATATATGTCTCTTTGTTAACCCGTATATAGCTTCAGTTTGAAAGACAAATTAAAGATCTTATGCTAAGAAAAACTGCAGATTCTCTGAAAGCTAAGAATTTGGCAAGTATAGTACGAAATCTTACTAAGGGCTGCATCTATATTGTGCCCGCCTCCCGTTCATCAGTTTCTGAGCTATGGCTGTACCTATAGAATTTTAATTTGCTGGGCAGCGTAAAATAAATCTCCAAATTTTATTTTCCTGGGCAGCTAACTAATTACAGATAATTATTACTGCAAGAATCGGAGATAAAGTTGTTATATATTTAAAATATTACAATTCTTGTGGTGCCTTTACCAGCCTACGCAACTTGCGAATTAGAAAATTAGTCTTTAACTCGAGGGCACAACATAATCGTTTCTTCAAGATTTGCTGTAGCAGCAGCGTCGTAATTCAAATGTGGAAGGCTCAATATGTCATCGACTTTGTTTAGACAAAGTCGTCCTTTAGGACCCACTGGTCATTTAGAATGAGAAGCAGGGAAAATATTAAACACTTCCTCGTATGGGCTTTCACAATGTTATCTCGGTCACACGAGGTAGTAACTAAAAATCACGGCATTAATGCCCAGGGAGAATAACATTGATTTTTTAAAGATTTGTCCATGTAACTAAAGATTTTTAATTGAGAGCAGGCAGACGTGAAATTAATCTACAGGGTCATTCTATTATTAAAAACATTTTCTAATATTAAAGATTATTAGCTGCACAAAATATTTATAGTGATTAAAAAAAGAAAAATAAATAATATCGTTGACAGTAGCTCTTTGTCAAGTGAAAATTTATTTACCACCTAAACTTTAAAACATAATCCAGGTATTCTTCTGTTGACTAATGAATCACTTTTTAGGGTTATTATCATTTTAATTAGCCATTTGTAATGATTCAGACCTTTACTATAAATTCTCCTTTCCGCTTCCTCACCAGAATGCAAGCACGTTTTGAGAGTATTTAATTTGAGATTTTGGAATTGTAAGAGGGAACTTGTTTCTGACTCTCGAGACCACGCTATTAGGTTTCATCAGCTCTGTTATGATTGTAATTCTTCGGCTTTGCGTTATTGCTGCCGTTACTTAATTGTACACCGTTGATTAAGTCTTTGCCAACTTAGAATTTGAAATCAATTGTGTAATCTTTGACTACTAAGTTTTAAATTTGAATTTGACTGTTACTTTATGTTTGGCATCAGATGTGGGTTTATGTTAAAGTTCTAATTTAATAAAAAGGTTGTTTGATACCTTTTAAAGACTCTGTTGTTACTCCAAGGATAATTCGTTCCAAGTCTGTAAAGAGTCTGTTTGGTAAATACCAGTTTGTGCTACCAAAGGAAGTCAAAGTTTATAATTTGCAGGATCAATTTTAGTCCTCCTAAAAATTAAGCTTTTTTTATTTATAATCATGAATAATAAATTTGTTATCTTTATATGTCACAGCTCTGAACTGTGATGGCTAATATTCATTTTATTGTGAAAATAAATCCACAATTCAAACTGTTACAAAACTGAGGTTTTCTTTTGAGAGAGATTTGATGAAAAGAAAAGGAGGAAACGGACGTATTTTAATTGGATGCAGCTGCAAATTCGTAAATTACACGGTGTAGATAATAAATGCTTAATTTCTGAAAGTTTCTTAAGGTAAAACAATATTTCAATGTGAATAAACTCCACTTCAATTTGAAAAAGTGTAGGTCATTCAAAATTTTTGAAGCTCGCAAACGCGAGAAATCAACTACGTGCCTTCGTGGTGTAATTGGAAGTACATTAGGCTGGTTACCGGAAATCGAACTCCCGACAACCAGCCTTCCAATTACACCACGAAGACACGCGTTAAGGAAAAAGATTTCTTTACATTTTCTCGCACTTAAAGGACGAATGGGGAAGAAGGAACAATGCCGCTAAAGATTGGATGAATCCTAAAGATTGGATGCCGCTAAAGATTGGATGATGATGGCTTACCCCATTTTAGTTCGGACAACACTTTTACAGGCATTCAAAATTTTTTTGAAGATAGCCAATACCAAGAATCAGCAGTGCTCTTACTGGGATTCCAACTCAAGGTTTTTCGCTTGTGAGCTGGATGTGCTTCCTGTTATACCATGAAGTTGAGGAAGGAAAAAGTTTCTCTTATGAGAAGTCATAAATTTAGGGTTTCATATATAATTTTTTTATATTTTTAAAGAAAAATTGAATTTCAACATTTATATTCATTTATTCTGTGCTTTTAAGCATCCTCTGAAATGCTTCTTTTATTATAGATATTAATGGGAGTTAAATTATTACGAACTAGCCCCTGTGCATAAGCATACAGTATACATACTTGAAAATATGTAAAATTTTGAACTTCATCAAACGGAAATGTTCGAGAAATTTAGCATCTTAAGGTCTTCGCATGATTGTTAATGCTTACTCCAATCTGAGGAAGAAATAAAATAAAAAGCCACAGCTGGTGATCGAAATTTAGAAACAGCTATCCTAGGTAGAATATATGTAGCATCATAGTAGGATCGAAGCTTGGAGATAAGACATCAGAACGGCAGGCTACCGCAGCAGACGTTATGCTGCAGAAATATGCAGACGATTTCTTGAGAAATGTACATACAACTTTTTAGATACTCCGCTATTCACAAACACATTGTCGCGCTGTTTAACAGCAGGGAATTTTTTCTTCAACCATTCGTTGCGAAAACTACTATTAGTAACAAGCTTGTGGGGTATCACTTATTTAATTCAATGTTCAATCTTTGAACCCCACAAACACTAAGAAGCGAAAAACCGCTTAAATGTGTGAACAAATATGCAAGACTTAAGAAGGGTTAACTACCCTCTATTTCTTCGGATAAATACAATCAACTCCTAACTCGGAGTATACAGCAAAGCTTCCACTTGGGCTTGAACTATGAATTATGAAATTAAACTAACTAAGCTTAACTAAAGCTAACTGAAAGATATAGCCGAAGCTATCAGGATTCTAAGTAGTTGGCCCTTAAATATTAATTAAATCTGCGAAGCCAAGCAAGGGCCTAAAGTATGGCCGAGAGTAGTAATAGCTAAGAGAAACGTAGCCAAAAGGCAAACGCGAGCTAGTCAGGAAATCAAACTCTCTCTCTCTCCCAAAGTCGGCGAAACATCGACTTAAATAGTACTCATTTGCATTCACTGCATTTCTGAAATTACATTCCTTTAGGAAATTGTAAGCTGAAACTAGAATAGAGAGAAAAGATGCATAACTTAAAATAAATGTTAATAAAATTAGGCTAAACCTTACAAGCTATCAATACTTCAAAATCAATTACAAACATTAGTACTTCCAAATGTGTTGCGTCAGAGCTACATGGGGGGAGGGGCGGAATGGATAAATTTGTTAATGTTCATTGATAAATCCTGTTTTTTGTCTCAACACCACTCTAGAACATCTCTTGAATGTCCTCCGGATAAGACCAATAGCTCGCCATTGGGCGGATTCGTCAGCACCTTTGCAGCGCCAGACCGTCATGGTTTGGAGTATTGTCAGTGTTTAAGTTCGGTTTTAATATGTATTACGGAAGCATCCATTGCACACTACTGAAATGCCGCCACTCGCGATGCTACTATATCAGCAGCAAATTAGAAACAATTTTTCAGTAAGGTAATCCCACCACGTACATCTGATGTCAACTCCAATTTGTTTTACAAGATGTGCAAATATTCCTTGGCCAGCGTGATTTCCAGGTCAGACCTTATTCACCAAATTAGACTACCTCAAACGAAGGTGAATTGTGGACTCCGATCATGGCGCATAATAACATATAATTAGAACTTTCCTCTTATCGATAGCATGTCAGATTCAATAATGTGTTGTCTAGAAGAGAGTGGTTGAAACTTATTGATCACAAAGCGGCAATTAAAACATTTTTTGTATGTGAAAATTGGATTATTCTTTCTGTACTTATATGGATATCTTTGTGGGAAGTTTGATTTGTTTTTGAGCATTACTTCAGTGTATGACTTTCTTTTTCCTTCAAGAAATATACACTGGTGTGCAAAAATTAAGGACGAGACGGTTTTTTAAATATAACTTTGTACAAAAGCTTTGCAAGTCAACACATTTAATACCGTAAGATCCCCAATACGTAAGGACATGAGTAATGTAAGCAACACTTACTAAAAGAGAAATCAGAGGGATAAAAAGAAGCTTTATTGAAAAAGTAGCATGGAGCACAATGAAACTGAAGGCCGAAGCATCCCTGTGATGGGTGTCCAGCAAGAAACATCCGGTCTTTAATAGGGGATATGATCTCCCCTGACTGCTAGGCAGGTTTCACATCATTTGTGCATGCTGGATATGTGGTTGTTAATGAGCTGTTGAGACACTGCTGCTCGTTCCTCTTGTAGCACCAATCGCAGTTTCGGAATAGTTACTGGCAATAAGTTACGTGCTGCCACGGGTCTCCCTAGTAAGTTCCGTACATGCTTGACGGGATTTAGATCCAGAGACCTTGCCGACCAATCCATGTGTTCAATATCTCCACACTCCAACAGCTCTTCGACAGTAACTGTGCGATGAGGTGGAGCGTTGTCGTCCATGAAGAGGAACTGAGGACCCATAGCCCTTGTGAAAAGATATATGTAAGGAAGAAGAACCTCGTTACAATAGCAGTCTCAGGTGACGAACCTCCTTAAGAGATATGAAGGTCGGTCCGGCTACCAAGCATTATGTCTGCTCGAACGAGAACTCCACGACCTCCAAAACAAACTTTTTTGATGATGTTGAAGGGGTTATTGCGTGTTCCCCATTCTCCCCGGATGTGTATGTGTCTAGAATCGCAACTCAGACTAAATCTGCTCTCATCTGTAAAGAGTACTCGTCCCCATTCATTGTCTCTCCAATTCCGTTGTTCCCGGCACCACAGAGAACGCCTTCTCCGATGGGCAGGCGTTAGAGGTACACACCGTACAGGGCGTCGTGCAAACAGACCACCACCGTGCAGTCTTCTGGCCACGGTAAAACGCGATATTGGTCGTCCAGTCGCCTGTGTCCTGTGTCTAGCGATTTCTCCCGCTGTCTGCCGCCTGTTTCTTCTGGCCTGTAAGGCAATATACCGGTCATCTGCGGGTGTGGTTCCTCGTGGACGACCACTACTAAACCCCCGGATAGCTGTTCCTGTAGTTTGAAATTGTCTCCAAATTCGTGAAACGATGCTGTGAGCAATTCCGAATGCTGCAGCCACACTTGTCACACTGCGGCCTTCCTCCAACTTCCCAGTGGTTCGACCTCGGGTAAAAGCATCCAGATGTCGTCTAACAGATTGATTATTCACCATTTCTCGCTGAGGCAGCAACTCGGTGTAATTTTAACTGCTATACGGCATGCAATCTCTTTGCCAGAAATACTGATTTTACACGGACAACATGCTTTATACTACTCAGACACTCCCCCATTACGTCTATCTGCATATCTGAGCATGTGCTACCGTACATCACCTTACTTAATCTCCTGATTGGTCTTTCTGTCCGTTCTGCCTCTTCGTTCAGCTGATATGCTAATTTTTCGACTTCGTCCTTAATTTTTGCACACCAGTGTAATTCCCTCTATTTTTTTCGCGTTGATCGCTGTCTCTTTAAAGTTGCAATAAAAGATTAAGTACCTCGCATTCTGTATGTTTATCAGATAAAATTCTCATGAACCTTTTCATTACACAGCAGTATAAATCCAAGTTCATTTTATGTGCATTATGTGTAATTTATACATATTTTTACTCCTCGAGAATAATAATGCTAGCCTTCTTTTAACCTAAGAGAAATTTCTTAGAAAAGAAAATCTTGACCGTTGCACAAAATTACTTTAAGTAAGCAGTTATATTAATTAGGAACTGAGTGAACTGAGTGATTTTTTATTAAATGGATTCTTCTTAAGAAACCCTCGAGTTCCTTTTCTTCAGAGGCACATTAAGAATACATAAAGTTTATTCATCAAACAGTACTGTAAACTGCATTTTATATTTATATACTTTAGAACGCTGTTTGTGGGCACAAAGTTTTAATTGTATTTCTTGAATTGAATTTATTATTTACCGAATAAAAGTTACTTAAGGACGAAATTAAATTAACAAGGAATTAATTGTTCTGTTTAAATCACGTCGTTAACGGAAATTCAGAAAATGCATACTCTTTATTTGTAAACATACTAATTGAGGCAAATGTGATATTTTTTTCTTTGAAATACATCCAGGTATTTGTAAAAGTATATGTCCATCGTTACGATTTGAAAACTTCTTCCAGTCATATTTAAAACCTAAATGGGAAATAAAGAAAATATATTATGAAAGTTTCAGTCTTCTTTCGTAGCTAATAAACCATTCCATTAATGACATTAGTTTGGCATTTACTTTTGCATTCATCTCAACAATGCTTTTAGTTATTTCTCTTCAACTTCACTGAAATTAAATTATTTAAAGCACTCTTATTATCGCAATTTTTTTTTAATTTCCATCAACAATATTAAACTTTTAAACCTCAGAAAAAGTTAAATCTACTAGCAGCTGCCAGGGTAACAATTTTTGGCTTAAGCATCAAAGTCACTTATTTTCAACGTAATTTTTCCCATGGAGCATACCCCAGAAAAAAATAGATGTCGATGAAATCATAATGACGTGCGTAGTTTAATATAAAGTAAATAAACTTGGAGTTTCATAAAAAGAAAACCTTCGTTAATTCTTATACTCTCAAACATTTGTGTGGAAAATTTAAGCTATTTCGTAGGAAGAAAACATTTTTCAATGGATTTGCATCAACAAATTTAACAAAACGCAACAGTCGTCAAAAACTGAATGGTATTTCAAGTTAAATAACCTATTATTATGGTATAAGCCTTTACTATGATTTCTCCTTTTCGTAGTCTTCACCAGAATTCAAAAGAGTTGTTTTCGTGTGTTTAGACTTGCGGTTTTGGATGTTTAGAATAGAACTTCTGGCAGCTGTTTCTTTACCTACTATTGCTAGCTAAAACGTATCCTGGCTTTAACGTTTTCTAGTCAACGTTTTAAAATGTGCACCGTTAAATATCTGACCTAACTCGAATAGCCTATTTTACGTGTAGTCTCAGAATCCCTTCTCACATTTGAAATGTAACCTTCTGTTTATGTGATAAGGTATTTCTCCCGCCTTCTTCACATGCCTTCGTGGTGTAGTGATCAGCACGCTCGACGCATATTTGAGAGGTCTGTGGTTCGAGTCCCGGCGAGGGCATTGCTCATTTATCATCTCTCCTGCTTCAAAAAATAACCTACTGTCTCTACAGTGGCACCCGATCTAAAAAAGGGGGTGGATAATGATTTTCCACCATCGGAATTTGGCCGTTGGGGCCCGTAACCCCCATTCGCCATTTAAAGGACGCGTATATAAGGTATTTCTCCGGCCGTCTTTCTCCCCACTTTCTGAGAACTACCGAAACATGCAATGGCTACAGTTTCAGGAAACATTAAATAACCTGTCTCAAAGTATAATAGTTTAAAGGACATACAATAAGTATGCAATAGAATTCAGAAATTAGGTGCAAAATTTAAATGAATTTGAATTTGAAAAAAAATCTGATGTGTACACCACATGACTTCTTGTACGCAATATTAAATTATACCCATTTTGCATTTCATGTAAACATATTGGATTGAAATAATTTTAATCCATTGATAGCGAATAAACCACAATAGAATAAATGCACTCTTTAAACTCTGAATGCACAAAAATTATGTATATAATCTGAAGAATTATCTAATCGTTGCCACATGTTCTATTCAAATACTATGATAAATCTAAAACGATGTATAAAAGAAATTAAACAAAAAAGAAATAGTTTTTCACAGACGATTCGCTATTTCTCATTCAATTAATTCAGTTCTCACTTCGCGAAAAGGAAAAAATACATAAAAACTCAAAATATCTATATTAAAAATTACGAAGTAAATCTTAAACACTTATTTCCTCGAATAAATTCCAGAATGGATTAAACATGGTTTAATTCGAAATAATAAAACAAGACGTTATCTTTGTTGCTACGAAGCTTACTTTCTCTAGATTGACAACAAATCCACTATTCTGCTAAGTTTCAAATGTAAACATATATGCCTGACATATGAAAAATGATTAGGCTTAGCCGCACTGAAACAACTTTTAAATTGTTGGTAATTCTACAAATCTTGCATGCAGCAAAAAATGCACAATGTACTAAAATGTGAGAATAAAAAAACAGCTCACTGAGCCGAGTAACTGAGTGGATATATATACATATATTTATATACTTCTAGTGCAGCCGATTGCAACCAAAATAGGAGGTGCACATCTACATGTTATAGCATTCCCACATACATAATTGCAAGGTTCTGAGTCACTCGCTTTTGAGTTATGCAAGATATATCCATACATACGTACGTACATACGCCCAGACGTCACGAAGAAAATTTCTTCAGAATTCATTTTAAGCCAGTTTTATAATTTTTTTGGGGGGCAAAAGTGCCCTTTATTCTGTCCTTACTCAGATAACATGCACAAATATCGTTAAATTGCATTCGATAGCTGTGAAAATGGATATTTTCGTTGAAATTTGATACACGAAATTTTTCGCGAGTAGAATACTTCCTTTTTACTTAGTACAAGTACGTAATAACTAGGAAAAATGCATCAAATTCAGAATTTTTAACGCTTTTCTTTTAATTTAATTTAAAAATTAACAACGGCTTTTCGTTTATTTTTTTCTCCTGGAAAATTAATTCTAACTGGTAGGAAATGTTTTTCCAGTTTTATGCAATCTTAGGAATGTTTGTGTTTATTATATCGTTCTGTAATTTATTTACAAGATAGTTAATATTGCCTAATGATATAAAAAATAAAAATATTAATTGCATAATATCGAAAGAGGCTGTTGTATTGCTTCCATTAGCTTTATTTAACATGGCAACGAAACATAGAATGTTTTAAGTGGATTGCATATTTTATGCAATTATTTATATTTCGATAGCGTACATAGTTTATAACTTAAAATAATTGATTGGTCTTGACTCAAAGCCTCAAAATCATTAATGTGGTGATGTTTATAATACAATAAAATGATTCTGAACTTACTCTCAAAAATGTAATATACCAAGAAAATTTTATTCCCAGTGTGAAATCAAAATGCCTTCATCCACACTGAGTTAGAAATTAATTACAATATGACATTAGATTTAAAGAAGAAAATAATGTTTTAAAGCACTGGATCAGAAGAAGTTCATATCACACATAATATTCATATTTTGCATAAAAGAATCCTGATTCCTAAATAAAGTTAAATAAAGTTGTTCTTAAATTTATTTTAGATCTAACTGCATTTTTTAATTTTGAGATTTCTTGAATGATATAAAATGTTTTCGCATTACTTAAAAATGAATTAATATTTTAACATCAGAATAAAACATTAATTTAATTTTATATTTAGTTACTGGACTAGAAAGGCTGTATTATTGAAAATATATTTATTTTTAAATACTTCTTAGTGTTAAGGATTTCATAAATGCACTATTTACTTTCCCAGATTTCTTAAAGTTCCTGATATAAATTTCCATATTATTTTCAAATAATTAACGCAAAGGAGAGAACATTCAAGGACCAATGCAATAACTCTTTATAATATTATCGATTTCGTGGTCGGGCGTGGAGATTCACGAGACCCAGTCGACTAGTTCAAAGTGTTCACGAATTATCCTCCTCTTTATTTTGGCTATCCATAGTACAGATACTTGATGATTCGTTGAAATATTTTATCCGCTGCATCACGGAGATTATTTAAAGTACATATTATAAATATAATATCATATACACAAATTTCAGTAAACATGTATGAAGGTTATACATAATATTATATTCCTTTGTAAAATAAAGATATAATTTCATTTCAGGGGTTCCTCATCTTCTTCCAAATGTCAACATGCTTTGAAATGAATGATTTGAATTTTACTGTATGTAAGAGTAGATCTGTCATCCTTTCACAGAATGCGCATTTTTCCATCTTCCCTAATGTATATCTGTTTAGCGTTGTTAAGAAATGAATTGTGTTCAAATTGTTTTTTGGAAATTTTCGCTTGATATTTAAGCATTTGAATATGAAGTCTTGTACTTAGCAAGAAAAAATGTATAACTTATCATATTTCATTTATTTTATCCAATGCAAACATAAAAGTCGTATAAGAAAGCTCCATGTTGGACGTATTTTGGAACAACAACAACAGTTTGTTACAACTTATTTTGTAAATAATCTTAAAAACTACACTTATATAACCCAAAGTGCTCTTTTCACTTTTCATACTCAATCCTTTCACTTGCTCAATATTTTAATTTAATAAAAGTAATAAACTTCTCACTATGCTCTACAGAAATCGCTATTCACATGTCAGTTTTGCTCAACACAAATTTTATGGAAAATGAAAATAAAAAAAGCGTTATTCGTGAACTAATTTGCAAATAGGCAGTGAAATGAAAGATTAGCTTATACGAAATAAGGAAAAAGATGTTTCTACTGCAGTTGCAGAATTACAGATGAGAAATTATGTTAATGAAGAGGTAATTAAGCAGAAGTTCTTCCGCTTTTGCGAGAATACGTTTAAAAAGGCAAAATTACTTCCTAGAAACTTCGAAATGAAAGAAACAACTTCTTGTAAAAGCTTAACAATTAATTGCAAATATGAAACTTATTATATGAAGTGTTTTCCAATGGTAGTCGTTATGCATCCTTGCGCTTTTTTAAACAACTTAGTATAATTTTGTTATATTTGCATTTATTCCTTTTTGCTAAAAATCTGCTAATTTATGTATGCTTCTAAAGTCTCACATTCAGTCTAGCATTCCTTAATTAAAATACACAGCCCTCCTCATTCTCGTTGTTATTATTATTTTTTTTTTGGTAATATTTAGATCAGTAGCTTATTTAACGTTCTTAAAGTAGAAAGACTTTTTTAACATATGCAGAGCTGCTACTGCAGTTGGAAGCTAAAATCCTACTAGAGAAACAGCGAGTTATTGCAACATCTTAAACAACTCACAGGTGTACAGAAGAATATTTAATAAGCTTCCTTTATTTTAGTCTCAGACTGAACATAAAGGCACGACTTGAGCTACAAATGAATATTCCGCCGCTTGTGGATAATTTCATTTAACAGAACACATGATTAAAATTTAAATATCAAGACTACACGTTAAATAGAACAAGCCAGCTCAGAAATTTTGCCTTCCTGTGATTTAAAACTTCGGCTATCGAGAACGATAAAGCCGGAATATCACTTAAAGCAGAGCTGGCAAATTACTAACAGCAAGGCGCATTCTCAATAACAACAGAATCAAGGAAAGGAGAACTTTTTTTCCCCGGCAGCTCTTGCTTACTAGGCATTGATCACTCCTAAGGCCGGAAATAATCGCCATTTACCGTGGAGGCCCTAATAGGCGGTCACTGTTACCTCCTATAAAGGGACAGGCAATTTATATCCGTGTCTTCTCCGGGATTCAAACTCGGGCCCTTCGGTATCGCAGTCAGCTCCTCTAACCACCACTGGTGCACCCAAGACCTACAAAAAGAACGAAGCCGTCTAAGAGCTCTACGGAGGCGTGCGCAGGTTACCCAGGAACAGGCTCTTAGAAACGTACGTATGCAGGACTTTAGGAGGGCACGTGCCATATATAAAAAACACATCTACCAAGCGAAGCTCTCCTAATGGAGAAATTTCCATACCGAAACTACGCATTCTTACGGTCAAACATACAAAATAACTATGTAATAAAGTGTTAAGGCCTACCTCACTTCCACGAAGTATCCGTCCCACTGCCAATTCAACAGCAGAGGAAGCCAAATTTCTCCTTGACAGCATCTTTCCTGACGACAATCCTGATGAAGACTCTGAAAAGCATCCTTCCCTACGCTTTAATTTTTAGAATTACTCTACATTTGGTATGCAAGGCACTTAGCCTCCTCCTCCATCCAGAGTAGAAGTAAACCGCATCATAAAAGCACTCTCTCCTTGTAAAGCACCAAGTCCGGATGTAGAAGATAATCAAGTGATTAAAATAATCTTCCAAAAATTTCCAGCCTTAATCTTGGCTTTTCTGAGTGCATTCTGGCGTCTTCATTATTTTCCCGCTGGTACTAAGACCACTGAACTGGCTCTTTTTCTGAAACCAGGAAAAGACGCTTTCCTTCCATCATCATATAGGCCCTTTTGTCTCCTGCCAGTTCTAAGTAAATTACTAGAGCGAGTTGTACTCGGCAGAATCGTGTACTTCATTGAAAGATCTGAAAGCATTCATCAGAATTAATTAGCTTTCAAACCAGGTATGTCCACGGAGCACGCATTGAGTCAGCTGTTGGATATAATACTCACTAACAGAATGGAAGATAGGCACACAGCAGTCATATCCCTTGATGTTCAAAGAGCATTCGACTCGCTGTGGTGGCCCGACATCATGAACAGTCTGGGTGCCCTCAAATGCTCTGCTTCCATAATACACCTGATTCTCAGCTATCTTGACAAAAACATTAGACAGAGAATTGACAAGGAAAGGTCTTAAGGGGGAATGTCCACAAGGTTCCTGTCTTGGACCCGTTCTTTGGAATATAGTTACTGACTCAGTTTTTTCAGTAAATAATGAAGGAGTTATTTTATCAGATTTATTTTATCAAAAGAACACTTCACAATTCTATAACTTACCACACAAATAGCCGTATAACTCTCCACAGTATCGCAGAGTCCAATTAGAAGCTACAGTAAACTATTAAGTGCGTTAAGCACAACGCAATGCAAACGCATCTAAAATGCTAAGCTTTCACGGATATCTCAATACTCCGAAATTAGCTCTGAACTAGCAACTGAGAAATTGATGCTCGCTGTGGTCTTATATAGTTTTCCCCTGGCCGCCGAGAAACCTGTGGTACTTCTCTAAATTACTGGAAGGTATACGAAGGCTGGATTAGATTACAGTTACATAGAGGATCTATTAGTTATTCAGTTCCAGTATCATTACAGTTACAATAAAAGAGAAACACGCCAATGTGACAATCAAAGTCGCTGAAACAACCTTGTATTTGGCGTATATTTACAAAAAAACTACAGTCAATCAATTTCGAGGGCAGCTACAGGTCCCTCCTCATCAGGAGAACAAAATATCTAGAAAGGGAAAGAAAGATTTTCCCTTTCTAGATATTTTGTTAGATTTTTCTATATCACTTTCTATTTCTATATACTTTTCTATATACTTTCTATTTCTATATACTTTTGCTAGATATTTCTATATCACTAGCTGCCAGGTTTCTAGAGCAAAATATCTAGAAAATTTCTTTCCCTTTCTAGATATTTTGTTCTCCTGATGAGGAGAGACCTGTAGCTGCCCTCGAAATCGATTGAGTGTTTTTTTGTAAATATACGCCAAATACAAGGTTGTTTCAGCGAATTTGATCATTACAGTTATACAGGGACCGGTTCAAAATGTTACAAAATAATCGCCAAGTTCGGAGATTTTTGGTAATTTCTTGCTGAACCTGGCGCGAAAAATTTGTTACCAAAACCATCGCCTGCTTGGCGATATCTCTCCAATTTACCGAGATAGCAATTTACTCAGTTACTTTTCCCTGTATTATTACTTTTGCAGCGAAACTTCAATTTTTTAGATTTTCATGTTACATTAAAAAAAATGCTAAAATTTTACACATAATTTCACTAATATTATTTACATATATACGAAATTCATAACAATATTTTTTATATTTCACTTTCTGTCGTCGTAATGCGCAACAATATTACAAGGTATTTCTCCCGCTTTCTCAGCATGTCTGCGTGGTTCAATGGTCAGACTGCTCGGCGTGTATTCGAGAGGTTCTAGGTTCGAGTCCCGGCGAAGGCATTTCTCATTTTTCATGTCTCCTGCTTCAAAAAAATCCTAATGTCTCTGCAATATCACATTGAAAGATTTTTTTTAAATATACAGTTGTATAAGAGCTGCTTAATTTCAATATATAATATGCAGTACATTTAAACGAATGACAGAAATAGGGATCCAAAGCTATACCTGAGTTGAACAGCTTTACGACTTATATTTTAGTTTCTATGTAAAAAAAAAAAAAAAAAGGTTGTGAAGCTACTTCAAACTTTGCGTTGCAAATTAGGATTAAAATGATTTAATACAAGATAAAAAAATTTTTGCTTTCAATGGGAAAAGTTACTGTAAATACTCTGATCCCCGAGCTGCATAAGTAATACGTTTCGTCCGTTTTTATGGAACCTTAATTTTATGTAAGTCGAGTTTCTGAATTGCTAAAGGTAACTTGGCAACAAACTTCAAATTTCTTCCAAAACATTTTGTTAATAAAACAGTATTATTTTGTAATTGAAACAAAATATAAAAGTACTTAATCACATGTGAATTAAAAAAAGTATGAAATGTGAAAATAAAAGAATATAAATATAATTAAAAAAATTTAAACCATTAAACCGAAAGCTTTCAGATTTTATATTATGCCAAAAGCAACTTTTCTAACGTTTCGTGCGTTACATTTATTTATCAAATATCATGTTCTTCGCACTTAAACCATATAAAATTCAACAGCAGTATCACAAAATATTTAAAAAGAGCATATCTTTAGAATTTCCTACAGAGAGATTTTCGCGAAGGGAATAAAAGCGATTTTTTTTCTCCGTACAGTGTTGCCACTGCTCGCCTTGAAATCGTTGAGTTTGTTAATAAAAAGTTCGTTTGTTAATAAAAAACCTTTTGTGTGTTACCTTTATTTATTAAATATTATGTTCTTCTCACTTAAACCATAAAATTCAGCTCAAGAGCAATATCACAAAATAATTTTAAATTGAGCATATCTTTAGAATTTCCGATACAC
This sequence comes from Stegodyphus mimosarum, assembly GCA_000611955.2. NCBI lineage: Eukaryota > Metazoa > Arthropoda > Arachnida > Araneae > Eresidae > Stegodyphus > Stegodyphus mimosarum. The sequence continues at coordinate 185,663 of KK120964.1, read as the reverse complement.
AGTCTCACGCTCTGCAGATAGAATGTTTTTTTTTTTTTTTTTTTTTTTTTTTTTTTTTTTTTTTGTATAACGTTGCCATTGCTCGCCTTGAAATCCTTGAGTTTGTTAGTCAATAAAGTCTTACAAAATATGAAATCGATAAAAAAAAAACAAATTCCAAATTTCAAATTTGGGCTTCCAGATGCCCATATTCACGTTCGTTCAATATTCAAAATAACGTACAATAAACGTTCAATTAAACGTTTAATATTCAAAATTTGATGGTTCTAGGTTCCGTTGTTTTATCACGATACCTAATACATACATACAAACATTTATGCAGATTCTTAATTTTTAAATATATTTAAATATAATGCAGGGCGATAATATTTGATAGCAACAATTTGAAAAGTGAATATTTAGATAAGTAGCTTATTTAACGTTTTTAGAGTAGAAAGACTTTTTGTACATTTGCAGGGTTGCTACTGCAAAATTGGAAGCTAAAATCCTGAGATCTTACTGGACAAACAGCGAGTTATTGCTGCGTCTTAAACAACTCACAGGTACACGGAAGAATAATGAATAAGCTTTTGTTTTCATTTTAGTCTCAGACTGAGCGTAAAGGCACAACTTGTGTTACAAACGAATATTCCTCCACTTGTGGATAATTTCATATAACAGATGATTAAAATTTAAATATAGATACATCTAAGACTACTTGTTAAATAGAACAAGATCGCTCAGAAAATTCGTTATTTTCATTTTGGCTTCAAAATGCCGAAACGAAATTAATAGTGCTTTTGGCAAATTACCCCTTTGAAATAAATAAAAAAAAAAAAAGGAAACTTAAAAAAAGGAGACAGTTCTATATCTCCCGTTCTACTGACGAAATTCAACTAGCGTTTTTCATGTCTCGAAAGCGCGACTTAAGATACATATTAGATTTATGTATAGCATTGTTCTAATAAAGGTATTTTGATACAAAATCGCACTTTTTCTGAAATGACATGCCAATTTATTTTCTACATTTCGATTCCATGACTCAGACTATGCCTAAATATTAAATTTTGTAAAATTTGGTGCGAAATTTACGGAGATATTCAAAACTTGATCCTGGCTCATTTTTTTCTTGAAGAACTTAATTTATAGCAAACTGTTTTACTTTCCTTTTTTTCATTGTACATGAGTTTAAAAAAGGTCATCTTTTCCACTTTCAAACAATTTTTAAAAAGTTCGTAAACCATATTTGGAGTTATTATCGCTTATAACAAATATGCCAAATTTCAAAACGCGCCAGTATATAATTTCACGTATATCCTAAGAAAATTTTAAAAAAAAAAACTCTAATTTTTGCAAGGTTGCTTAGAAATACATCTACTTTAAGATGATAGTAAAAATTTTATAGGTTATAATTCAAAATTTGTTTAAAAAATTTATAAAAATTATTTAAAATTACAAATTTTAAAATAAGTCATAAAAATTGGTGAATTTTATTTGGAATGGAACTAAATTTCAAATTCCGGAAGAAGGAATTAAGTAATTTTAATTAAAAAAAGAGAAATTAGTAAATATATATCAATTTCAATTAACACTGAGGAGCTAAAATATTGAGAGGTAACTTGGCAGTTTGGCATAATTTGAGTCGGAGAATCGAAATATGGAAAAAATGGCATGTCACTTCATAAAAATTCCGATTTTGTGCCAAAATGTCTATATTAGAACAATAAAAATTTAATATATATCCTAAGTTGTGCTTTAAAGCCATGAAAAACGAAGGTTGAATTTCGTCAATCGGCCCAGTAGAACGGCAGATAAAAAACTGTCTTTTTTTTTATGCAGTATACATAAGCATTGAACAAAGAAAAGTGAATAAATTCTCTGATTCCATTCAAATTCGTTGACTGAGCTGCCTAACAGAACTCAGTTTAAGATTGAAGATTGAAGTTATTACGGAAATTTTGAAATTTTCACTTTTCAAGGAAAGAGGAAGTAATGAATATATAATATCCTTATAAGGCTTACGATTTTATAGTTTAATTTTATTTTAGGGAAGGAAATGTTTGACCCTTATCAATTTATTTTAATTGAGTATGACTGCTGTCTGTATTCTGTTCTCCGGAATGTTTCTTTTACGGTGTATAAGTCTCTTTTGCAAGTCAAAGGGCATTTTTATGAAACTTGTTGGATCTTTGTATTGTAACCATACATATCTTATGGAAAATGATTACTCTCTCTATGGACATTGGAGAAGGCACTTAGGTAAAGCTTCTTCATTGAAGATATAAAGTGGAAAAAATAAAGCTGATGCTGCCAAATTGTTGTCTGCCAGACATACAGTATATCCAACTCTATAGTTGGTACTACAATAAGACAAACCGAAGCTCTGTAATTTCTGTTCGTGGAAATCATTTAGATACAAGAAAAGGCTGAGAAAGGTGAAGCATTATTGACGAAATGATTTGCCATTCAAAGAAACCAAAATCTGTCAACATTTGATAAATGCCAATGAATTTGACAGACACAATGGATAGTCTGGGAGAAAAACGAACAACACAATTTTGTTTTAATTAGATTTATTATTAACTTGTTTGATAGACTGGCAATGTTAATCTTTTTTTTTTCTTTATCAATAATTAAGTTTTTACTCTATTTTGTGAATTTATCCATCTTTCTTATCGGATAGTATGTCTTGCGAACCAAACTTCCGGTTCCTCGAAGTTCGTTACAGACGGGTTCGATTGCCTGTTCCTTAATTATATATATACAAAAAAAAAAAAAAAAAAAAATAAAAAAAACTAAAATTTTTCAGATTTTACATAACGCTCAAAGGGGGGGGTGTTTTGTGTATTTATTTTTTAAATATTAAGTTCTTCGCACTTCGCACAATCATAAATCTCAGTTCAACAGCAATATCACAAAATAATTTAAAAGAGCATACCTTAAGAATTTCTGATACACAATCTCTCGCGCTGGGGATAATTTTTGTGTGTGTGTGTGTATGTACAGTGTTGCCATTGCTCGCTTTGAAATCTGTAAGCTTGTTAATCAAAAATTCGTTAAAGGTTTACAAAATATGAAATACATAAAAAAAAAAACACCACAAATTTCAAATTCTAAATTTGGGCTTCTAGATGCCCATATTCGAGTAGAAACGTAAGTTATTCAAAATTTGATGTTTCTAGGTTACATTGTTTTCTCACAGTGCGAGAAGTATACATACATTCAAGCAAATTTTTCGTTACTTAATTTCTTCAAATAAAATGCAGGGCTCTAATAATTGGTGGCAACAATTTGAAAAGTCAGACGCCGTTTATAGTGAAACGCTACAAAGTGCTAAAGCGAAATGAATAGCTCTTCTGAGCCTTTTGGCTGAAAAG
>KK120964.1:153876-182290 GCA_000611955.2 Stegodyphus mimosarum | reverse complement strand
GTCATGTATCATGAAAATCAACATCTTTCAATCTTTCATTAAAGGTCGCCTATGATATCTTGACAGTTATGGTGCAGATAGCAGCAATACATTATAAGCAGTAATCCAAGACAAACTAGGTTTTCAAAAAGAATCAGAGATTCAAAAGAGGAAGAACTATATCTGTAGCAAGCAAAGGTCAAAAAATAAATGAAAAATAATTAGTTATAAAAGTTAATTATCTTACAACGATATAAAATTTTTCTGACAGAAAACACAGAAAACCACCTCCCCTAAACGACTATCTTTGAAACTGCATACTTAAGTATTGGTATAAAACATCATGATAGTTATGTTCTCAAAGACGACCGTCTTTACCGAAAAACGAAATTCTCTGGTAGTCGTATCAGGTAAAATAAGTAGTCGTATCAGGCGTATCTTTGAATTAAAAAAATCACACAAAAATAAGAAATTTGTTAAATAAAAGTATGTTCTTTCAGCTAACTCTATAAGCAATTATGCTCGATAATAATTTGAGAAATTTATAATGCAGATGGAATTAACATATTTGCTCGTTAAATGGCGACTGTAATCTACAGAGATTAATTCAGGGAGGTGAAGATTGTTACATTGAAGACTGGAAAAAGTAGTTAACTTTTATCATTGAATTATTAGCTTAGTATACGCAAACTAACTGAAATTTACAAAATATGGCTTATATATATATATATATATATATATATACATATATTTAGAAAATGTAGCCTTCAAAGCTGGGTTTAGCATAGGTAAATTATACGGCAAAGATCTGCGTATCCACATAAGTGTTTAAGCAATAATAATAACAATAATAAAGCGTAAGTTTCACTGAAAAGAAAGTTTGCAAGTTTAAACGAAAAGAAATGTTTCTCGTGTGTCCACTAGATGACACCACCTATCAGCTGGGAAAAGTATTAGTGAAGCCTTTTAAATCGGTATTTCCGCGGTTTTAAAGATTTTATACTTCCCAAGCTTATATTTAAAAAATTCAAAGGTAAAGTAAAAAGTAGTACGAACAAAAAATTAACTTTATATTTTTGAAATAAAAGGCATTGTTACGACTAAATTTCTTCTCTGGTTTTATGCTTTTACATCTGTCTACTTTTATCATGTAATCAATGTCTAAAAATTTACCGGAAATAACTGAAGTTCTGAGCTTTTGAGGCAGGGTTTTACAAGTCGCAAAATATTTAATTCATAATTTTTTCATTGAGGTTTTTTAAAGTGACAAGTTAAAAAAAACTTTTAATTTTTAAAGTTATTTCATTGAATTTTTAAAGTTTTTTGAAGTTATTTCATAGAATATTTTATTATAATTTCCTGGAAACGAATTTTAAGAGAAAAGATTTCGTCAGCAGTAATTGTCTCTGCTTTCTGTAGTTAAGTCGTCAACAACATGACATAAATTACCTTAATAGTAAAGCTAACTATAATAAATATGTCATTTAAGAGGATAAAATCACTGTCATTTTTTAAATAAGAAACAGTTTTTATTCCTGATAAAAAGATATCTTAATACTGACCGTTGAAACTATATGATATTGTTTCGTTTTGTTACGATAAAAAGTACTAATCCAGAGGTACACTGCTCGAAAAAAAAGTAAAGAATGGAACAGTTCTATACCTCCCGTTCTACTGGGTAGATTGGCAAAATTCAACTTGCTTTTTTCATGTCTTGAAAGGCGATTTAGGATATTTATTAGATTTATATTTAGCATTGTTCTAATATAGCTATTTTAAAAAATCGGACTCTCTGAAATGACATGCCAATTTCTTTCTATATTTCGATTCTGCGACTTAAATTATGCCACGTTTTGTAAAAATCGCACAAGTAGTTTTTAAAAAATTAACTGTCAAAATTGTGGCTCCTCTACGTTAATTGAATATACACCAAATCTTTATTTATTAAATTAATTTGATTATTCCTGTCAGATTTTGAAATTTAGGTTTATTTCAAATAAAATTCGACAATTTTTTAGGATTTATTTTCGAAATTGTATTTTTAAATAATTTTTATAAATTATTCGAAAAGCATTTTGAATTATAAAATTTTTACTATCGTCTTAAAGTAGATGTGTGTAAAATACCTGCAAAAAATTAGCATACCTTCAAAAAATTACAGTTTTTTATCCGAATTTCTTAAGATATACGTGAATTTACTTATTGGCGCGTTTCGGAATTTGGGGTATCTGTTATAAGCGATAATAGCGCCAAATTTTGTTTACGCGCTTTGTTAAAATTATTTGAAAGTAGGAACAATAGCTTTTTTTTTTCGCTCGTGCATAGTGAAAGAAAGGAAATTAAAATAAGTTTGCATAAATTAAGAAATTAGCCAAGTAAATTATTCTTTCCGCAAATTGAAAAAAAAATTGCTCCGAGATAATTTTTAAATTCCTCTGTAAATTTCGCATCAAATTTTACAAAATTTAATATTTAGGTATAATTTGAGTTGTAGAATCGAAATATGGAAAAAAAATGGCATGTCATTTCAGAAAAAAGTCTGATTTTGTGTCAAAACACCTATATTAGAACAGAGCTATATATAAATCTAATAAATATTGTTACGAAAAATTCGGCGGTTGCGCATGTATGTAAGCTTTCCGGCATAGCACTAGGGTTGCCATAAAATAGTGTATGGTAGGGTTGCCAGATTGGCGACTTTATCGCCCATTTGGCGACCAAATTGGCGATATCCCATGGTCCAAACGGGAAGCTTCTAGAATAACTTCCTGTCGAGATATTTCTCGAAACGTGTCGAACTTAAAGAAAAGCTATATAAACCCTTGCGTTTCTGAGCGGCAGTTAGTTGCGAGATTGTGAAGTGTTGCGAGCAGTGTGATTAGTTGTGAGAATAGCTGCTACGCGAGAGTTTCGGTGAACGGAAAGCAATCGAGATAGTGCTTTGCCGTGAAGCTATCTTTACAGTATAGCTTGACAGTGTATTGGTGATTGTTCCACGGTGTTTTATTATAAGTTTAGTGTTGCCGTGAAGCTACCTTTACAGTTACAGCCTGAAGCTGTGTTGCTGATTGTTTCAGCGTATTTATTGTAGATTTTCGACGCTTTTAATGGTAATTTTGGAACTGTGCTGTAAATAGTGATTCTTGTAAATAAATTGTGCTTTTTATTGTTCTGCATCGTGTTTTCATCGGATACTCTCAAATCCACGAACCCGTAGAACGCAACAATATGGTAAGTCGCTCTTTCGAGACGTGAAGACGTGCAAAACGCAATTTGAATTTCGTCAATTGACCCAGTAGGACAGGAGGAATAGAGCTAATAGAGCTGTCCTTTTTTTTCCCGCAATGTACGTGGTAGTCACGAAAAATGGAAAATACGATATTAACACACACCTATATACATGTATTTGCATAACACATAGCGTTCCATAATACGAAATATTATGCATACTTTAGAACTCTTATGTTGAGTACCTTCGTTTTTGCATTCTTACCGCTTATTAAATAAAATATTTCAAGGATGGGATACCTGAAGCGCCACCTAACGGCTAGCGCTATCAGTTCATAATACTATGTACCGTTTTTCATATAGGCGCAATATTCGTAATGGTTTCTGCCAGTTCAAATGGGTTCTTCGACTCGAAACACGATTTTGCGCTGCCTCGCCTTTCACTTTTCTTTCGAGTCTTTTGCCTTTCGGAAAAACTTAAGATATTTTTCTTTCATATTTTATTTGTCTGTTATTAATTAACAAACTGAGTTATTTAAAACAATAAATGCAATTCTTAATATTTTTTTTTTTTTACTTTTCAGACGAATTGATTTAAATAAAAATGGGTTAAATTCATGATATAGTATTTAAATAGAAACATTAAATAATTTTATAGAATCACGCTGCACAATTTTTTTAAATATATAGTAGATATTCCATGTTAGTTTAAATGCGTATTCATCTAATGTCTTATGATAGATTTCGCTAATTCACCTGTGCCATCTCTACCGAAAATCTCTACTGTTGTTTTACTTATGCTCACTTGTCTGACAGGTAACATCAGCCCAAGCCCACGAAAATCCTCGTCGCAAGAAGCGCAAGGCTACACCTGCCGTTGGCAACAGCAACACGGTACAGATGACAGTGTGATTTAGCTCAGTTCTGCCCTAATTTTCATGGAGGGCACCACGGGGAGAAGTCGGTTTCGAGGGTCTTCCACCCCTCTGCCCTTTCACCAAACCTCTTTAATTAGAAATGTGGATCTGTCAAATCTCAGATCCCGAATCTGAGTAACTACCTCCTGCTAAATTAAAGGAAATTTTATTTGATTCCTTATGGAAACCGCAGTAATCGATAAGTCCCTTGATCCGGGGCATCACATTCTAGCAAAGAGAACCTTCAAAACATCAAAACAGCGAAACTTCACAAAATACTCCAAAAACAGTAAAGTTTCCGAAAAGCGTAAATGTTATTAAGAGATCCCAGACACGAAGAGATTTTCCCCAACCCGAAAGGGAATCAGGAAAGACTGGAGGCAAAATCAATAAGATGAATTCTCGAAACAGGAGGATAAAACGGTGGTTTTTGAATGTGAAAAGAGGAATGAAAAAATTTGAAGGATTGGGGTCTTGTGTTGACTAATGAAACGCAGGTGTGAAAAGAGCACTGATTTAGCATTCGTCAAAAGATTTATAAGCCATTCAGCGCTCGTGTGAAACATTAAATTTCATTACTCGAGACTATAATGCTGGTGAGGGAATTCTATGTAGGAGGCTAGAAGGATAATAATAGAGAACACCGTAAATTGCTAGTGATGACATAGCAAGAAAATTCTAGAACTGTGTTAAGATTCATGATCACCTCATTCTTGATGTGCACAAATAAGAACAGATTAACTTGCAATTATTACTGCTGAACTGGTATAGAGAAATTGTTGATTTTATCAAAGTCCTGCGATGGATGTCAGAGGGCGAGAAAAGCTAAGAACGAAGTCCCATTAAAACTAATGCTAATTATCAGCGAAACACTCTAAAAGATTAATATAGACACTTGTGGTTCCTCGCTAAGTAGATGTATAATAATTGCCACAGCATATCCAAAAGTGATATCGGATAGGTGGATGTAACTGACGTGCTGTTACAAATACTTAACCGTATCTGTTTCTCGAATTGCTTTATACATAATGAGCCATACTTCATATATCATGAGCATCGTACGTCCTCAGCATCACATGTTGACATCCATCCGAAGTATCCCCGATATATAAGACTGTTAATTAAGATTCATATGACGCCGAAAAATTGAATATTTTTTGTTCTAAATGAATTTTACTTCCTTTAATGAAAGCTTAATTGAATCCTTTTGTCGGTTTTTGATCTCAAATGAACCAGAAGTATGAAACATGTTTTCGGAACATATTAATCGACTTTTATGAAACTTTAGTTCATTTTCGCCTGATGAGTTCTGTATTGGACTTTCATTAAAAGAAGATTTTTTTAATGCTTTTATAAATTTGCATATTTTTCCATTCGCATTTTTCTTTTTGAATTTATTCTACTTTGAATTCTTATTTTAATTTTGATTTATTTAGATTTTATGTTAAACCTCTTTTACACGGCTGCCATTTTCAATATTGTAAAGAAATTGCCTTGTTTGATTCGAATTTAATATTAACTTTAGATGCTTTAAGTTTATTTTGCTTACTATTCTTTTCGTATATAGAATCTTTTGCCAAAAAAAATCGAAGCACCAAGAAGAACTTTTGCGATCGTGACGAAATTTGGTATACAAAAACATCTCGATCGAACATGCAAATGTTCAAAGTTTCAAGGCAAATGAACAGGAATTGTGATCATAGCGCTCATTTCTAATGCGCAATTCGCAAAGTATAAAACAAGTAACAGAGGCGGAAAATTTATCTTTTTTTGTTCCTGCCATTGTAATTCCGTAAAGAAGCAACTAAAGATGCCATTACGACGATATCGAAGGCCTTACAGACAACTAAACGAATTCGAACGTGGTCGCACAATAGGCCGCCACCTGCAGCTTACAGACACTGCTGTGCACAAAGATGATGGCAGCAGTGGTTGCAACAAGGAAATTGCTTACGAAATGAAGGCTCTGGAAGTCCAAGGAGCGTAAATGCGAGGCAAGATAGGATGATTGTTCGCAAGGCCCGAACCGCCTACCCGGTATCATTGTCGACTATTCACCGCATCATAGCCACGTCTATACCTCTCGTGGTACCGTTCACCATCTGACGGCCCCTATTTGAGAGGGGTTAAGCTCACAGAGGCCTTTAAGACGTTTGCCTTTGACTCCACAACATCGGCGAAGTCGTCTGGAGTGGTGTCGCAGCCGATCATCATGGCTGCCATCAGACTGGCATCGTATAGTGTTCAGCGAATGAATCCCGTTACATTCTTGAAGCAGACGACCACCGTGTTCGTGTCTGGACAGGACGCGAGCAGAGGTCCCAATCAGCCTTTGTTTTACAAAGGCATACAGCTGTAACTTCTGGTGTTATGGTGTGGGTCGCTATTTCTTATAACAGCAGGTCATCTTTAGTCATCCTCTGTACATCTTTAACAGCTCAACGATGTGTTGCTACTATCCTGCAGCCGGTTGCACTACCCTTCATGGCACGCCATCCTGGGGCCATTTTCCAACAAGATAATTCCAGGCCACATACCGCTCGCATATCTCTGGACTGTCTCCATGCGGTTGATACTCTTCCTTGGCCAGCAAGCAACCAAGGAGCTTTCACCAAGCGACCATGTCTCGGACATGGTAGGCTGCAAAATTCGGGCATCACAAACTATCGCAGATCTGGAGTGACAACTGATGAATGCCTGGCAAAATGTGTCGCAGGATGACATTAGGAACGTCTAACACTCCTTGCCTCGACGAATTCAAGCATGCACTGCCGCTAGGGGCTGTTCGACCAACTACTAATTTGAACACTAATGGGTGGTTGTGAGCCGTGAACAGGTACTACGACCTTTTTAATCGTTTTATCATCTGTGTGTGAGCTATACACATATTCAATTTCATCGAAAACAACCATTTCCTTCATGGTGCTTCGATTATTTTGCAAAAGAGTATGTATTCATCTATTGCATTTTCATATTATAATACGCTTTGTAAGGCATATTTTCGACCCTAATCGCATGCTTTCGTGATGTAATTGTAAACACGTCCTTCTGCCATCGGAAAGTGCCCAGCTCAAGGCGAGAGTACCGGAAATTTCTTCGGTTTATTTCTTCAAAAAATTCTAAACAACAGTACAGTGATGCCTCAACTAAAATGAGGCGGATAGTAATTCGTCACCACTAGGCTAATGCAAGTGGGTCCCCACCACTTTCTTTAAGTGGGAGGGAATGTAAAGTATTTTCTCTCTCCTTACCGCAGACTAGACTTATAGAAAGCAAGTACGGCGAGTTCCAGAGTTCGCATTCGGATGAGGACTTCGCTGATTTTTTACGTTTGCTGCTTCCAAGCTGATCATTTTACAACCCAACAGTCACTTTATAAGGTATTTCTCCCACGTTCTTCGCATGCCTTCCTGGTGTAGTGCTCAGCACACTGGGCGAGTATTCCAGAGGGCTGTGGTTCGAGTCCAGGCGAAGGCGTTGCTCACTTTTCCTTACTCCTGCTTTCGAAATAACCTAATGTCTCTACACTGGCGCCCGAACTAAAAAGATGGTGAATGATGATTATGCACCAATGGGATTTGGCGACCCTTTAAAAGGGGAAGTATATAAGGTATTTCTCAAACGTTTTTCGTATGCGTTCGTTACGTAGTGATCAGCACGCTAGGCTCGTATTGCAGAAGCCCGTGGTTCGAGTCCCGGCAAAGGCGTTGCTCATTTTTCATCACTCCTGCTTTCGAAATAACCTAGTCTCTACAACTTTTAAACATATACTGCATTATGTTTTAAAAAAAGATATATCTATTGCGTATATTACATTATCGTAATACGTAATAATCAATATAATAGCGTAATAATGGTTTAGTTTTGATTATTCACGATGTTAACGTACGAATCTGGATTATCTTACAAAATCTCAAATTACTATAGATCCAAAAGCTCTAAAGTTGTTTTTCTGACAAAATCCGCTATTTTAGCAGTATGCTGCCACTTTTTTTTTTTTTTCTTTTTTTGTCGCTTGCGTATTTCTACAGCCACATGAATCAGCTACTAATGTAAAATAAAGCAAAATAATAACCTTAGTTTGCTGTAGATTTTGAATGAATCTCTATCTATTTCCATAACTATCAGACTCAAGTCCTTCTTCTTTAGTACCATCTACGGTAACGTAACTGACAATAACGACAAAAGAAATACCTTTTAATGTTTAAATGGGTTAAATTGTGTTAAAAAGAGGCGAATTTATAAAAATTTACTTATAGTATTATTTATTATAACATTTAGAATAAATATTATTTATAATAAAGCGGCGAACAATTTAATATTTTTTGTAAGCATGTGATTTAAAGTTACTCATACTTTTAAACATGCAGATATGTAAAAGAGTTTTAAATATATATTTTTGTTAAACTTTAATAGTACGCATTTCTTTAGCTCTATGACGATGAAAATAATTTCTGTGTTTTGTTTAAAATGTTTTACTAAAAGTCATCGATGTTTTACTAAAAGTCCAAACCGATTTCTTTTCCCCCAATTTCAATTCATAATTCGTGCTGCCATCTATTGAAAAAAATCAAAATCAATTATGAAGAAAGGAAGAAAGTATTTGAAAAATGTCAATAAAAAAGTAAAATAAATAATGTCTATTTAATCTACTTGTACGCAGTCCAACTAAGAACACTCTTCTGATTCCTATAGCTAAAATGGATGAAACTTATGAATTGAAAATAACGTCATGCTAATAAGTAGTTAAATAAAAATTGGTGTTAAAAACATGAAATATAAACCTTCTGATGAACATGTTTCTTTCTTCGTTTGTGATTTGATTTTTAGTTTTTAAGCGTTATGTGTATCTTTATTTCTGTACTTTCAATAAACATACTCGCTGAATTAAAACACAAAATAACTGAAAAATCACCAACTTTTTAGCGAAAAAAAATACATTTTAATTATAGGTGATTTTGAAAATATATATATATAATTTTAACTATTACAAATAATAGGATGAAACTCTCAGCAGCAACTGTTAATCTTCATAAAGAAAATCCTCCTTTTTAAAGCATCATTTACATCTCTTTAATTTTAAAAAACATAAAATGCATGTGTAAGAATGATTATCTGAATTCCATAGGTTTTAAAACTCCCGCTGAGTGTCAATCAGTTCGTTTTCATTTTTTTTCTTTCCCAGTATGGAAAGACACATAAAGGAAATCCTGTCCTGTGTTGCTAAAGATAAAATTAGGACAAATGACATAAAATGGCGAAATATCTTTAGTGCCACGAAAAGTATTGTAATAGTTTTTATTAAAACAACAATAGATGTCGTAGATTCACTTCCAAAATTATAGCATCATTGAAAACTCTAACTGTTAACTAGCACTGGAAATATGTAATTCAACAAAAAATTTGCAAACTTGTTTTTCGATCTTTGGGTATAAAACATTTCACAGATTAAGAAAGTCTTCAAAATGAAAGAACCAGTGACCCAGTGGAAGAAAGAATTTTTTTCCAACGGTTTTCAGCGATATGAAGTGTAGGCACATTCAACCGGATTATAAACTAATTCATATTTTAACTCGTTAGGAAATTTATGGGACAGACGGAAAGCCGCAGCTGGTTACGGGACAGACGGAAAGCAGTAACTGCTTTGCGTCTAGGACTATCGGGGATAAGAGAAAGACTTAACATTTTAAGACTGTACGAGTTTGAAGATCTTGTGAGATATTGGACGTAGGTAAACGTTTTTAAAACAGTTTAATCCTCAAATAAGAAAGGGCGGTGTGTTGTACTCAGCTGGAACTTTTTGCAACAGCAGAAGATGTCCAGAAAATGTTATTATTGCACTGCAAGACACATGCGAATGCCGGAACTATATTTAAGTTGAGTTTGCTTATTGTTTAAAGTTTTAGTTTTATTATATATATATATATATATATATATTACAACTAAAGTGCGGAAATCAGTTATTCTGCAGATAACCTAGCTAATCTGCAGCTAATCTGCAGATTAACTAGGGTGATCCGTGAAAGTGCGGAAAATTGCTTCCCTTTTCAAATTACCTAAGTAATCTGCAATTTATCTAGATAATCTGCACATTAGCTACGCTAGGAACTCATTAAAGTGAAAATAGGATCATTGCTGGAACAACTGCAATGTTTCTGTACGCTTGAAACAGTACACTTAAACTTTTAACGAAACACTTTTAAACCAAACACTTAAACTTTTAAATTGTTGATCGGGCAGAGTTTCAGAAAATGTTACTTCAAATTTAAATGTACCACAAAATAGGTATGCTTGTAACACAATCCATTTGATACACAATTTAAAGTGCCACCCACTATTAGATTTCCCAAATAAGTAAGCATAATTTTGTTATATGTTTTGTAAATCCATTTCCTTAAATGTAATAATATTTTAAACCGTTTTTTTCTTTGTATATTAATTTTTTAATTGATTGATGATTGATTCATTCAACTAATTTGTTGATTATTTGATTACATTAACTTGATTTTTTAATAGTAAAAGTAAGAAAGTAAATAAATAAATTATGTTAATTTAAGCGTACAGAAAACGTTGCTGTTGTTCCAGCAAAGTTATTATTTTAATTTTAACAAGCGCCTAGTAGGCAATGTGCAAATTAGGGAGTGCCTAGTATGTATAAGGCATAAAAACCTTAACTGGAAGATAAGAAGACCATAATTCAATTATTTTTACAGCGAAAAATGCACAATTTGCAAACACATATGAATAAAGAAACTGAGGTCACTGAGCCGAGTAACAGAGTGGATTAATATATATATATATATTGCGTATATTGTATACATATTCTGCATTATTATCTTTTACCTGTCACTATATTTTTTTGTATTTCATTTATGTATGGTTATGTTATGTATTAATGTATTGTATAATTGTTGTACAGTATCTCCTCTGTATTAGTATTATTTTATAATTATTATTATTCCTTGTATTATAATTATTAGCACAAAGGGCGTTAGCTTAAAAGGGATATTAATTTCGTTTTAGCATTTTGCGTTGATTCACTTTTCAAACTGTTGCCACCAGATATTACAGCCCTGTATTAAAGGTATTAAATAATGAAGAATCTGCATAAATATATGTATGTTTCTCGCAATGGGATAAAACTTCTGTACCTGGAACCATCAAAAATTGAATAACGTAATCCTCTACCGAATATGGGCAGATGGAAGCCATAATTTGGAATTTGTTTCATTATGTATTTCGTATTTTGTCAGAGATTAAAAAATGTTTGATTAACAAACTCAACGATTGCAAAGCGGGAAAGGGCAATACTGCAGGACAAAAAAAATTATCTGCAGCGCACGAGACTGTGCATCGGAAATTTAAAGATACGCTCACTTTAAAATTATTTTGCGATATTGCTGTTGAATTGAATCTTATGATTTAGGTCTGAAGAACATGGTATTTAACAAATAGAGGTAGCACACAAAACCCTAAAAAGAGGCCCCTTTTGAGCGCAATATAAAATCTGAAAGCTTTCAGATATTTATTTTTATTTATTTTCTTTTTAGTAGTTCTATAATCATAGTTTTATTACTCATAGTATATTTTAGTATTCTTACTATAGTAGTACTTATACTATTATGTTTTTTTTTTACCTTTTTTCTGTCCACAGCTGGATTTTAGTTATTATTTGTTGTATCGTATCTATTTTGCGTAATTTACTTACTTCTATGTACTTCAAAATGTCGGTTCACTTTTGGAACTGTTGCCACCAAATATTGCAGACCTGTATTATATTTAAAGAAATTAAATAATGAAGAATCTGCGTAAATGTGTGTATGATTCTCGCATTGTGATAAAACGACGGCACCTAGAGCCATCGAATTTCGAAGACGTAATCCTGCTGCGAATATGGGCATCTTGAAGCTCAAATTTGAAATTTGGAATTTGTTTTATTACCTATTTCATATTTTGTAAAACTTTAACAAATTTTTGATTAACAAATCAAGGACTTCAAAGCGAGCATGTTACGTTATACAGAAAAATAATTTTTATCTCCAGCGCGTGAGACTGTGTATAGGAAATTCTAAAGATATGCTCAGTTAAAAATTATTTTGCGATATTGTTCTTTGACTGAATTTTATAGTTTAAGTGCAAAGAACGTGATATTTAATAAATAAAGGTAAGTTACAAAATATTTAAAAAGCGCCTCTTTGGACGTAATTTAAAATCTGAAACATTTCAGATTTAACATTAAAAGTCTAAATCACTTTTCAAACAGTTGCCACCAAATCTTGCAGCGATCTGTTATATTTAAAGAAATTAAATAATGAAGAATCTGCATAAATGTATGTATATTTCTCCAAGTGTGATAAAACAACGGTACGTAGAGCCATCCAATTTTGATTAACGTACGTTTCTACCCGAATATGCGCATCTGGAAGCCCAAATTTGGAATTTGGAATTTGTTTTATCTATTTCATATTTTGTAAAACTTTAAAGAATTTTGATGAACAAACTCAAATGATTTAAAAGCGAGTAATAGCAACACTCTACAGGGGGGGACCTTTTATCTAAAGCTCGTGGAACTGTGTATCAGAAATTCTAAAGATAAACTCATTTTAAAATTATTTTGCAGTATTACTGTTGAACTGAATTTTATGGTTTAAGTGCGAAGAACATGATATTTAATAAATAAAGGTAACACACAAAACGTTAAAAACCTACACTTTGGACGTAATTCAAAATCTGAAATCTTTCAGATTTATTTATTTATTTATTTATTTTAAGTGAGTAAGCTATAAATGAAAGAATTCGCTGTAATTGTAATATCTAATTGATACGCCAAAAGTTGACGGTGGTATTATAGCGCATTTCCTAACGAGAAATTAGCGCCATCTGTCGGCAGAAACAGTTACGCTAAATCTAACGCTTTTAAATTCCTATTAACTTTTCATTACTATTTCTGTCAACAGATTTCACTACCTTCCCAGGAAATTGATAGAGTCTTGACTCAAATCTACGCCAAACATAATGTTTTTGCTTTGCTTAACGGTCTAACTGTTGCTTCAGTTTTAGGTAACTGTGGGAAAAGACGGAATGGTTTAATTCTATGATATTTTCTCTTTGATTTAATTCAGTAAATATGTTTATAGTTATCGGTTTTAGGTAACCCAAAAAAAAGTCCGGGAAATTTTCATTCTGTAAATTCCCGTTGTGAGGAGCTGCTTATTTTTAAAATCGCAGATTTAGGCATTTAACAAGAGTTTTTTTTTTTTTTTTAAATGTCATCCAGTAGAACGCTATTCATAGTTTAAACAAGCGAGTCCTTAATAGTTAGAAATGCATTGAGTTTCATTTCTTCTTCACTGAGACATTTGGTACTTCGTTTTTAATTAGATACTTCCAAATTCAGTTTGAGAAAAACCAGCGTATAAATGCTACTAATTTGTTTCTACGGGAAGAAGGATTTTTAAGATTTTCTTTAGTACTACACAGTTGCCTGACAAGAATTTTTTTAAACTTTTATCGGTTACGGTTGTCGTCATTTTGCAAAATGTGTCCAAACTCTTGCAGATTTCAAGATTCACTGAATCTGTACGCAAAATTGCATTGCCTGCCCATGTTCCCACACTGGAACAATTTGAAGTATAATTATGTAACTAAGTAAATAATAGTTAGAGATAAATTAATTAAAATTAAAGAGAACGTTTAAAATTAAAAAATGGAAAAATAAATATATACACGTTTACAGGAATACCGTACACAAAATAAGTACGCGTACATAAAAAAATATTAAAAAAATAGTACAAAAAGAGAAATAATAACATAAATGTTTGCATGTAGCAATGTATTATTTAATAGCTAAAAATTTGGTCTCAGCTAGTAAATTAGAATACATTGTAATTAATCATTTATCTTTACATACATAATTTTAATTTTTATATAAACAAGAGTAAGTGCTGAAAAGGAATATATCAACGCAAATTAAATCACATAGTATTGTTACGTGCGTACGGGTTCGTTATGGATTGAATTCACAAGTCGTTAAAAAGTTAACAAAAATTATTCTTTCCGCAAGAAATAAATCAAAATGCAAAAATATTTCTTCAGCGATATTCGCACAATATCACAATATCTCAAACGTTTAGCAAAAACTCAATTCAAAACAGATAAACTAACTCTATCTCACAGGGAAATCACTACAGCATTAAGTAAACAAACAGCAGTTCGCTTTAAACAGCTACAGCTACAACTACAACAACAACTGAGATGAGGTGTTTCAATTCGGCTTTTATAATCATTTTAATTCACTAGAACAATCTCGATTTTTCTAGATTTTTCTGGATGGCAACAGTAATTACGAGATATTTGTTTTTTAAACATTAAATGCACGTGCTCTTTTTTTTCTTTTCTTTTCTTTTTTTTTCGACGTAGCTTTCTCTTCAAAAATCGCCCGCGTTGCACGGGAAATATAAAGTAATTTTAATTACAGTTCCAAATAAATAGCCAAATAAATATGAAATCCGTAACAGTATTATAATACATTTCCTGGAAAATATAATGTGTCATTTTACTGAGAGTTTTACGAGTAAAAATGTTGATTGATATACATTACTTATCTTTCTCTCCTTTTCTTCATACCGTGAAACGCAATACATTTATATATATCTCTTTCAAATGTTTATTATATCTGTTAAACTAAACTGCATTTAAAAGTGTGTATTTTTGGGAACAAATTTAAGAGTGCAAAATGAAAGGAAATGACATTTAATAGCATTTACATTACAGATAAAGTTAGAAATATTTTTTTCTAACTGAAAAGAATGAAATATATTTACACTATTGCATGTGATGATTTTTAAGAGATCTGCTAAAGGCCTACATTTGGAAGGTTAACTGAACAGGAAGTCTTGATTTTTGGGGGGGAGAAAAATAAAAGCTATTACAGTAAGAGAAATACGTATAAAAATGTACGTATTAAAATGTAAAACAAAGTTGAGGACAAGTACTCCTTAAAACGCAATGAATTTTAAAAGTCAACAAAGGGCGCTAGCAGAGCCAAATCTAAACGCAGTAATCGCCGAGTAGAAAGCTTAACTATGGAAAACAAAACGAATTCTCAATCGACCAAACTCCCAACTGCTCACAGCCCCTTGTTTATAAGGTTGCGTAAAAGGGAGTTAAAGTATTTCTGGAAACTTCGAGAAAAATCATTCTTAGAACTTTCTCGAAAACTTCTAGAATGTCGCCAAGTAGATGAGCAATCACTAAATATCTAAGCAGCGAAAACTTATTTGGCTACCAAGCTGGTCAAGAAGACCTGCTCACATCTTAAGCTGTAGTTAGAATACAATAAAGTGTTCGTACAATTTTAATGTCAATCAACTTAAAGTTAGAACATCTGCAACGTAATGCATGAAAACTAGCAAACAAACAAGCAAAAACAAGCAAAAAAACAAACACTTATGAACACACTAGTGGCCAAAGTTAAATAAAATACATTACAAATGGACATAAAATGTTATGAATAATGCACTAAATAAAGAAACAGATAAAACAAATGTATAACATTAAAAAACTACGAAAATCAAATAAAATAAATGAACTGATAAATAAATAAATGCAAACATGTAAAAAAGTGTGCTCTGCATACAGTGATTAAAAGATTAGCATCAAGTGCTACGCAAATTCAAAATTCAAAGATCTTTCGTCAAGTCTGTTAATAAGTTAATAAAGTTAATATTATAAAATAAATAAATAAAAATTCTTTAACAACTATTTTGAATTTCATTAAATAAAAGGCAAATGATTATGCAGAAATTTAGTTCCAGCTTGAGATGTTATTGTATTTTGAAAGAAATATAGCATTTTGTTTTAAATTTGGCTTCATATATGGCACTTTATTTGTAGATCAAGGAGTACTATAATTTATACTGCATGTAAATGTTTCAAAAATATAATTATTAGGCCTTATGAGGTGAAGAAAATCTTGAAATCAGTGTTTAGAGTTTCTTTTCTTGTTCATTGCATCTCTCAAAGTCCCCGAGACAAAAATAATATTCCTTTCAAACGCAGAAACCTGATTTCATCTAAGAAAACAAAATTTTATTAAAGTTGGTATAACGTTTCATATCCTGTGAACTCAATTTTAACGGAACACTGCTGGGAGTTACGTATTTTTCCTTTTCATCCAAGCGCACTGATATTTCTTCCTCTTCAGAGAAGTGCCGTAACTGTTGATCAAAGCATCTGAGTTGAGGGCCACTTTTCCGTAGTCGAAGCAGACCAAAATACAGGGGAAATATTTCAAGTGCAGCTTCCAATAATCAGAATGTAATAAAGAACGATTATATAAAAAGCAATATAAATGCGTATGATATAACAATAATAAACTTGAAAACTGAAATAAATTCTTCGATGATAGGTTCCATACTTAACACAAAAAAATGCTTATTGGATTGGGCAATCATCTGAGAGTATCAATCAAGAGAATGTTTTTACTCGTCCGTCTTTCTAAATATATAACTGCTTTTATTTTTATAACGATTTCCAGATATTTTTGATTTCGGAAATACTCTATGATTTTTAAAAGACATTCTTTATATGTGTTATTTTGATGTTACAGTCTTGGAAACTAATTTTTTGGATACGATTTATCACATTTTTCTAGCACTGTAAGGCTATTACACCTGATAATCTGTTCTGCTTCTTTTCCAAACACACATATATTAATGATTTAAGTACCCATACCTATTTGGATTTCTCAACATATTTGACTGAGCTTAGAAAGTCTGTCAAATGGCTCTATGATCTCGAGTCAAATTTAAATTATCCATCTGTTGCTTTCCTAAAATTTTGGTACCATCCCTTAAGGATAAATGTACTCCCATGTCTGCACAATTTCCATTAGTGTAAAACTCAGTGAAATTCTCCCTTCAACTACACTGTAGAGCATGCAATTCATTTGATGAAAACTTAACTTTTAATTGTCGGTCGTAATACTGTGTTGCCAGTTTACAGTATATGAGCTGTGGAATCAAGAGTAATGGTCATAAAATGTATCATGTAGTCTTAGTAATCGTGTAAATAAGATGTTTTTCCTTTCGAAAGTTTCATGTTGCAAAACTTTGCAGTTGAGCCTTCAATGGAGGTTTAATAATCATGGGCTGTATAAAGGTCTATCACATCCCCGTTCTGCACGTATTTATTGGAGTCTGATAGCAGAGAGATTGTAGACGCCAAAAAGGCAGGCAGTCTTTAAGCAGGCAAATACTCTTAGTTGTAATAAGTATATATACCTACTCTGCTTAACATTCCGCCAACATTATGGTGTTTAGAAAATGGCGAAAGATTATTCCATTGTTTGAAGCTTTACGTAATGTCAGTTACAGTCATGAATCAATGACATGTGAAAAGAGTATTGAGCTGAACAGAGGGCAGATTAGCTCATTTGTTTAATTTCGTATTGACTTACAGATGGCAAAACCATTAAAGCAATGAAATATTTTCGGTATCTTTCGCGTATTAAATTCTCATTTTGCAGTAAGATATAAATTTCTTTCCCATGTTTAACATAAATGCTTGCAAAATTCTATTAAAACATTTTTTTTTTCCAAGAGGCTTTGAATGTAGGTAAACAACTATGAGATTTCGTACATCATTTAGTACTGCTTATCTCGCACCGTCAAACAGCGTTTTTTGCACTAAATAAATAACTTTTTATTCCTCTTCAGTCTTCCAGCATAGTAGACGTAGGAATTAAAGAAAGGAAATAAAAATTAAATAAAGGATAAAACACGGTGATTAATGCACGTATTCAAAATGCATTGTGATCTCTTTCTTTTCAAGAATCTTTTTACTAAGGGATTTTGAGAAAAAAATCACAGCTTGTTGACCTATAAGAGTATCTATAAGTTCAATATTCTTGTTAATCTGAAAACTGCTGAGGCACCTATTCTTCTGTTTCCCACGATACTGGTTTCTTTCACTAAAATTACATTTTTTCAAATTTCATTTATTTCTGAAGGGACTACGCCAAAACTATTATCCAGCGTTGAGGCTTCGTCAGCAGATTTAGTGACTTAAGTGAAGTTGTCAATTCGAATAAATTCGATTTTAAATCCGGGAAGAGAATGGCAGTCGACTTTGGCTGCAGAAAGACTTTTTAATTTAATTTAAGTGTCTCAAATAGTTGCATCAAACTGTAAGTGAGGGGTACCTGAAAAAACAAAGAAAATTCGAATATCAATTCCTCAATGTTAATTGTTAGGGGCATAAATGTACTCCCTGGTACAAGCTGCGCCACATGCTATTTGAGCGTTGATAAGCAGGGAAAATTGGATTTAGTGGACTGTGTAAAAGATCTGCGCAATTCGAGGGAGATCGCTAAGAATCAAATTGAAAAATAAAAATAAAAAGATACATTAAATATTTGTCATCACTGCAATTTCCTTTATGAGAAAAATCGAGTGCCTTGTATAGGATTTAACTTCTCTTCAGCATTTTCCTAAAATGACCCAATGATAATCTTATTATAAGTATTATTATTTTACGGGTATTATCTAAGTATTATTTATTACGGGATATCCAGACGCGCGAGTTTCCTTTAAGATAATTTCTTTCATGATTTTTGTTTGAAGCAAAATGTTTTGCAAAATTACGTTATGCTCTACTGTAAGCAAAATAAAAAAAAAAAAAAAAATTAAAAAAAAAATGAAAGGTTTTTGATTTTAAATTACGTCCAAAGGGGCGTATTTTAATGTTTTGTGTGCTACCTTTATTTTTTAAATACCATGTTCTTCGCATTTAAACCATTAAATTCAGTTCAACAGCAATATCGCAAAATAATTTTAAAATGAGCACATCTTTAGAATTTCCCATAGTCCCACAGTCCACAGATAAAAAGTTTTTTTTTCCTGTAGAGTGTTGCCATTGCTCGCTTTTAAATCGTTCGAGTTTGTTCATCAAAAATTCGTTAAAGTTTTACAAAATACAGTTTGAAATAGATAATAAAACAAATTCCAAATTCCAAACTTGGGCTTCCAGATGCGCATATTCGGCTGGAAACGTACGTTATTCAAAATTGGATGGCTCTAGGTACCCTGGTTTCACCACATTTGGAGAAATATACATGCATTTATGCAGACTCTTCATTGTTTAATATTTTTAAATATTATACAGTGCTGCAATATTTTGTGGCAACAGTTTGAAAAGTGATTCAGAATTTTAACGTTTACAACGCAAAACCGCAAAACGAAAACAATAGTCCTTCAGTGACAAAGCCCCTTTAGACTAATAAATGAAATAAATCCTAGCAAAAATTACGATAGTATTTATGTATTGTGTTGCCTGTATATGATGCAAAAGTATTTTTTATTAGATATGTTACGTATATGCTTATATATGTATGTACATTCACACACACACTTCGTATATCTTATGATTTTAGGAATTGTAACAAACGTACTAGAACAAGTCTTCACTTAAGAATGGATTTGAATTCGATCTAACAACACAAATCCATTACTTATTAAATATTGGACCAGGAAAAAAATGTATAAAAAATTATAAGTGAGCAAACGTCTTATAAAGAATATAGCAATGGAAATGTTAAATTTAAATGTAAGCAAATCTCTACCTTGGATTAACGTTTGTTTATAGAAAAAAATTGGGCAACTCGAGGGAGATCGCTAAGAATCACTTTTCTTAAATTGAAAAATAAGAATAAATAAATAAAGTAACTCTAGCAAAAATTAGGATAGTATTTATGCATTGTGTTGCCTGTGCATTATACAAAATTATTTTTATTACATATGTTTAATCCTAACAAAAGTGAAGATTATAATCACTTACTCACAGAGATTAGAAAGGTGAAGAGATTTTCAAAAATCCCACTGTCTTAATTTCGCGCAATTTTAAATCAGAGTTCATTCCTCTTAATCAAAAATGTTGTCACGAAATTATGTTTTAGGTGATAAGTGTATTTCATGCTCTTCGTTGTATTAAACTATGCACGAGAGAACCTCTTCCATTATCAAATAAGTAAAGAAATACACCCGAACAAGCAATTTGTTTTTCCACCATTCTTTTGAACTTTGATGAAGAAAGTTAAGAAGTAGCTGCAAATATTTCAAGTTTCTACCAGTACTTTGCATCTTGTTTTTTATCATTATACATTTATTCATTCTTCGATAACGAAAGAGGAAACTAGTTTCGTGTGCTAACAATTAACGTTAGTGATAGGCCAAAAACATTTAACATTTTGCATATTAAATGGAAATGAAAGGAAGATTCCTATACCTATGATCATGTCGATTTTAAATCTGCTTATAAAACTTTTTTTTTCATACGCCATATTTTACTAATTTACTTAGCCCGAAATTTTAATTTTGAATTTGTTTTAATATGTATTTCATATTTTGTGAAGCTTTATAGAATTTTTGATAAACAAACTCAACGATTTCAAAGGAGCAGTGGCAACACTTTGCGAAAAGAAACATTTTTATCTCCAGTGCGCGAGACTGTCTATCCAAAATTCAAAAGATACGCTGTTTTTAATATTTATTGACACTGCTGTTGAAATGAATATTATGTGTTTTAAATGCGAAAAACATGATATCTAATAAATAAAGTTAACATGAAACGTTAAAGAATGTCCCTTTGGGCGTAATATAAAATCTGAAAAATTTCAGAATTTTTTTTTTAAATGAGAGTGAATATATATACATATATTCACTCTCATTAAAGAGTGAATATATATACATATATATGTGTATATAACCCTGATCTCTGCGTATTATCTCCAAGAAACTTTACAGTTTTGTCCCCAATTTAGGCTAAACTTTCTTAAATAGAAAACTACATATTACAACAATCCTTTTACTTCGACTTAATACTTTCATTCCAATCATTTGTTTTTAAAATTTGGCAGGCAAGTTGGTTAAATTTTGCTTACTATTTGATTTTTAAATTTCTTATTTACAACAAGTTTTCAACTTTTAAATTTTATGGATTATTTCATTTTTAGTCTTCTTATGATTTTCAAAATTTGTTTTTGAATTTATACTTTTGTTTTTACTTTTGTATTCGAAATGAAAAGAGAGAGTAGGGGATATGTCGTTTAAAGCACACATCTCGTTCAGATTAATTGTGTTCTTAATGAGAAACTTTTATTTTAAAGATTATTTGCTTTTTAATAGGATTCGTTTGGTTTAAGGGACTAATATCTTTATTTTGATTGAGTATCAATTGTGAATTATGATTTGAATCTAGCAAATAATTTGATGCTTACTTGGAAGTAAGATGAAACATTCTATCTTATTTTAGTTGTTGTAAATTGATGGTAGATTGGTTTATCCCTTGATAAGTCCCTTAATCTGCTATCAATAACAAAAACTGGTTTTTCAATACTTATTAAGTTTTGATTTTGGCATTTTTGCGTTTTAAGTTTTTCCTTAACTGTTTTTAAAGCAAAGGAGAACTAGAAAATTATATTTTAAAATTCTTTTTAAAATTCTGAAAAATACCTTTTCGATGATGATTTCAAACTGAATTTCTGTTCCTTGGAGATGGTATATGGAAAGTTTTCTTATTATAATTTATTGTGAATTTACTGTGAATATATATAGATATATATATTTATTTATTGTGAATATAGTTATATATACATTGCGTATAAGAAGCAATGTATACACATTGTGTGTATATTGCGCCTTATATGTTCCCAATGTACGGCTATCAACCCTTTATAACTGATGTTACGCGTGATGTGCTGGATATAAGTTTGCAACATGCTTGGAAATTATATTTCTAAAATTTAATTTTCCTAGAAAAGGATTTAATTGAAAATTTATTTCGTAACATTCAGTTGCATTTCCTATACAATGTTTTACTCTGTACTTAATTTTTACTTCTCAGGCTTATAACCTTTTCCTCACTTCCTAACTACACTCACGTTTGTGAAAATTGCAACACCAAGAAGGAATCGTCATAATTGAATGCAATTTAATACACAGTTGAGTGGTAGTGGTACAAATAAATGATTAAATGTTCAAAGCAAACAAACAAGAACAAGAGATCAGAATCAGTATTTTGTGTGGCCACCACGCGCCGCAATAAGTGCTGCTACACGACGTGGCATGGAGTCAAACAAAGTTTGAATGTCTGACTGAGGAAGAGCATTCCATATCGTTTGTACGCGTACCCAAAGTTCGTCTGCAGACGCAACAGGACGAGGATCACGAGCAAGACGCCGACCAATGACATCCCACACATGTTCAATTGGCGACATATCCGGGGAACACGCAGGCCAAGGAAGAAGCTGTACCTGCTGCGCTGCAAAGAAGGATTTAACAATCCGAGCAGTATGAGGGCGGGCATTGTCCTGTTGAAATACAGCGCCTGGCAAGCTTTGAAGGAAGGGAACAGCTTCGGGCTGTAGAACTTCACGGATATACCGGTTGCTGTTCAGATTGCCCACAATTCGTAGCAATTGAGATCGTCTATGATATGCTATGGCGCCCCAGACCATAACTCCGGGTGTTCGTCCACTGTGGCGTTCGATAATGCACTCCGGAAGGTGGCGTTCACCGGCATAGCGTCTGACACGAATGCGGCCATCATGGTACCACAAATTAAAGCGGGATTCGTCAGAAAACACGACATGCTGCCAATCAGCACGCCAGTCTCTATGCTGATTGGCCCATTGTAGCCGCAGGCGGCGATGGTCGTGCGTTAGGGGGATCCTGTATAAAGGAGTCCGTGCGCGCAGTCCACACTGCAGCAGACGTCTACGAATTGATGAAGCACACAATGAAACACCTGTAGCTATTGACCACAGTGCTGCCAATTGTCTAGAGGAAGCTGTACGGTCCGTCCGCGCCATGCGGACCAGGTGTCTATCATCGCGAGCTGACGTCACATTTCGGGGTCCACTCCCGGATTTCCGAGTTGTCCGACACTCGTCCGTCCACTGCTTCCAAACGCGCATCACTGTGCTGCTGTTACGCTGCACACGAGAGGCTACTGCACGATACGACAATCCAGCTTCACGAAGGCCGATGATTCTCCCTCGTTCAAACTCTGTAAGTTGTTCAAATCTCGCTCTCTTTCGTCGACGAGGCATAAGTACAGATTGAGTTAACGTTTACCACTAGCAGATAACCACCGATAACCATACACGCCTCGCTACAGCCGTCTATTTATTCGGATCCATCAGCCGTTCAGAGGGCGCTGCTCAGCATACGCATGCGCTACGGATTTGCAATTCTAATCATTTGCATATCATGCGCTACTTTGCATTTCCTGAAAATTTCAGCTCACTCGCGTAAGTCCTTCATGGTGTTGCAATTTTCACAAACGTGAGTGTAAAATTATAAGTTTTTTCCTTGAGGTTAATTTTTTTCTGTTTACTTCAGGTGCCTAATTCCTTACAGAAATTCAAACTTATTTTTTTCTATCTGATATCTAAACTTCAGTATGTACAGGAATTTATGTTGATTATACTGCGCATTTCAAACATACTGATAGCTGAATGTTAAATTTTGAAATTGCCATTTATCTCAGATAATTCTAATATGTTAATCATCTACCAAATTGTTTACATAAACTAAAAATCTGAAAATTTTACGAAATATATCCAAGTGTATAGAGGTATTTTTCGAAGTTTGAAAAATCTTCGAAAGTATAAATAGAAGTATAGTATAGTTGAAGTATAAATAGTTGAAGTATAAATAGTGGCAACTCTCTCTTTTTCCTTAAATATATATTTAACATATTCAGAAAGAAATACCTATATTTGTATATAAATAATTATAAACTTTTTTTATTTTTTACTACAGTTTGACACGGCATTTTGTGTCATAAAATTTCTAGTCTTGGAGAAAAATTGTTAGAAATCATGTCATCACTTTATGTAATCATAGATTCTCGATGCTGTTCTGTCAATCGGATTATTTCTCAGATTTATTAATTTTCAACTAAGAGAAACACCGTTCCCGCATAAATATACTCCCAAACAAAGCGATAATTCTTATTTTAAAAATTCGTAACTGAGGGTATTGATCTTTTAACAACTACGAATAAAATTTAATCAAATCCATATCTTCCAGTCCTTGAATAAGGTTGGCATCACACTAAATTAATTAACTCTATTTGTAGGTTTTCTGGTGTGTGATGACTGGTGACAATATTTGCTACTAATATGAAACGCTTATTTCCTCGAATTTCATTAGATATATATTTCTCGTTGAGTTAATTCAATTCTCGCTTTGCGGCAAGGCAAAAATACATAAAAACTCAAAATGTTTTCATTGACAATTGAAGGATATAGAAAAATATAAAACATAAAGCATAGTTAGAGCAATTAAAAAAACAATTTTTACAATTAAAATTACAGTTTCAACTCAAAAACAAGCCATTCGGCCAGCAGGCAAGGAGACGGATTTTTCGGCGCACAAAACTAAAAGTTTCCTTTTGGTCCCACTCAGCAAAAAGGTACTAAAGGTGCAGAAATAATTTATTCACTATTCTGCTAAGTTTCAAATGTAAACAAATATGGCTGCTCTGGTAAACAAAATTAGGCTTAGCCGCACTTAAAGAACTTTTAATTGTTGATAATGCTACACATTTTGCATGCAAATTAACTAAAGGAATAAAAACCTTAACCAAAAGATAAGAACAACATAATTCATTCATTTTTAAAGTAAAAAATGCACAATTTACCAACATATGAGAATAAAAGAACTGAGTCCAGTACAGAGTGGGTATTACCACCGAGCAGACGAATGCAACCAAAAAGGGAAGTGCACAACTACATGTTATAGCAGTCCTGTATACAAAAGTTTTAACTTTCTCAGATTACTGTTTTTTGAGTTATGCGCGATCAACACTTCCTGACGCCTACGAACAACTGACGTACTGACGAGGTTTAACGTACCGACGCCACGAAAAAATCTTTCCTGAATCCATTTTACCGAGCAGACGAATGCAACCAAAAAGGGAAGTGCACAACTACATGTTATAGCAGTCCTGTATACAAAAGTTTTAACTTTCTCAGATTACTGTTTTTTGAGTTATGCGCGATCAACACTTCCTGACGCCTACGAACAACTGACGTACTGACGAGGTTTAACGTACCGACGCCACGAAAAAATCTTTCCTGAATCCATTTTAAACGAGTTTTATAATTCGTTTGGGGAAAACGAATCTTCTATTTTGTCCTTACGTACATTTGTCTAGCAAAAAAAATCGTTAAATATCATTTGATAGCTGTCAAAATGGATATTTTCGTTGAAATATGGTAACTGGAATTTTGCGTGATTACAATACTTCCTTTACTTAGTACAAGGACGTAATACTGTAAAATTGGACAGCAGATCATTACAATTAATTTACTTTTATTTATTTATTTATTTATTTTTATGTTCTTGTCGTAATAATGCTATATTTTTTATTTTTTTATATCAAGTAATAACGCAGCATTTGAGATATAGGAAATGTACAAAATATTTTGATTCAAGCTTTGTTTCTCGTAATTCTAATTTAACTTTTAACCTTTTAATAGTATGCAAGTAAATAATAAGTTTATTCCTTCCTTGTGGCTTTTATTGAGACTATGTAAATATTCGATTAAGTCTGCAAAAATTCTAGATTTGTTATCCATGTGGCATTACAAAGCTCGTCGATGATTTATTTATTTAATTTTGTATCATGGAAATTTTGATTTCATTTATTAATCAATAAACTGTTTTTATACAGCTCCGAAATATAACTGCCCCACTACGTTATATTAAATCATTTCTCTGAACTCACTTTCAGTTTCTTCAAGAGGCCTTACTGCCATACGGAAGGGCGCGAGCTCGAATCACGCAGAAGGCATAGCCGTAACTGTCCATCCTTCATAGAACGCAACGGTGGCCGCCTATTAGAAGCCTCCACAATTAATTGTCCACTACTTCTGCCCTTAGGAATGGCCAATGTTGAACAGGAAAGTGCTCGCCAATGTATTAAAAAAATCTTCAATAGTGCAGCAAACGTGTTGTTACAGAACTCGTCGGATGATAAAATTTATTGTTTTAGTTATTGTTTTAATAATATGATCCGTCTGAAAATATTTGGTTTCATATTTAGAGGAAATACCCAGCTGAAATATACCAGCGGGCTGTTTGCGGCCCGCAGACCAGTCTGATGTCACCGGCGTAGTGAAAAGAACAGTAACTGTGAGTATGAGGAGATGTAATGTCATGTACTCCGAGAAAAATAAGGTAATATAAAAGTATCATTTTATTTTTAATTAAGTCCACAAAAGTATATAATCAGTATAAATCCTATATTTAGCCAAGTATTTGTTAACTGGACCGTTTACTCTCAGTTGCTTAGTTTGCAGAAGAGACGTAACGACGATCACCTTTCAGCAGAGCCTGTTTTAGACACCGCTTTAGTAGCTGTTATTTTTTTAGGTATGCTTTCAGTTGATATTATAAGTAATAAAAAGTTAATAAATTAATTTTAAAGTTAATTAATTTTTATTTTAAAGTTAATTAATTTTTATTTTAAAGTTAATTAATGAAATTTAATTACGTGAATTATTCCTAATGTCCCGCTTCTGTAACTGCCTTGAAATATAACTTTTCCATATCTATCTGAAGAATTACATTCGTTAAAAAATGAATCTCCTGCATTTTAATGAATAGGCAGGGGTAGATTTAGTTATTTTTATGATATTACGAATCGGAAGAAATGAAATAAATTGCGCCCAGGTGGCTGCTGTGTTAAATGTTCAGTTTACACAGCTGCGAACATAAAAGGGAGATAGGTTGTCATTTCAGCATTCTCAAACATTCTATCTGCGAAGAAGCGTAGCAGTAGGATAAAGACATTAAAGATATCAAACATGAAAAACATTTCCTTGAATCTGCAGCATTCGCTTCTACATCATTGTGCATTGTTTCCCTACTCCATAATGTGATGCAGTTCTTCGAAATGATATAAGGGATGTATAGCATATACTAGGTAAGAAAGTTTTATGTTCAGTTGTTTTATTATCAGTTTATTATAAGAAAATACAAAATAATCCATTTAAGAAACTGCTGCGTCATATTTAATGCTAGTTACGGTCCATTAAAGATCAAAAGGTTTTCTATCTTATTCAATTCTGTAATGTTTAAATCTGAACATAATATGATTTTCATCATATTTGGAAACAGCTTACAGTAAGTGGCAGAAGTTACTTAGATCTTTAAGTATATTTTTTTTTATTTATTTATGCTTGAGATGATATTTTTGTTCGGGTATAATGCTTGTGTTAAGCTTGAAATACTTTCTTTTCCAGCTTATTACTTCAATCCACCATTTTATAAAATTTTAATTTTAAGTCGCGTGAAGTAATGAGTTCAGTAATATTGATATTTTTCTGCGAAGCTAAGACAGGTTTTTATTATTGCCATTTTTTACTTAAATTATTATAGATAATTTTATCCTATTTAGATCCTAATTTTATTAAAATAGATTCGGAATTTGTAGCACTTTTAAAAGGATATCATTCTGCAACTTCCCAGTTAGCATAAATATTGTTTGACTCATGTTATCTCTTAGCACTAAAGAAAATTAAATTAGCTGCTCTTATCATACAGATTGATTATTCAGTTTAGTAATATTTTGGTCAGCTAATTCCGTCATACCTAGAATTACAGCTGAGTTTAGAACTTAAAACTTAACTTCAACGATTTTAATGTTGCTCTGTAAGTGATACAAACACCTAATATATACTATTCTGATCAAAAACGTTTGTTTTCCGGTATATTTTACATCAAGAAGCAAGAAGAGTCGCATTGCAACACTAAGAAATCAAACTTTACGTAGTTTGCTTGCAATTCAAACAAAATGAAAAGCATATTATATGCAAGTTTAATTCGGAAGTATATATACAAGAGTTATATTTAATTTAGTTTTAATTCTATTAATATTTCAGAAAAGTTATTTATATAATATTACGTCTTTGTAGCTTCATAAATTGCTAATGTAATTGCTATTTCAGAACTTTATGCAAAGCGTCATAAATTTGTCATCTGCCTAACGCTTGTGCAATTTTTTTCAAATTTTACACACATTTTACACGCCGTTCTACACTCACGTTTGTGAAAATTGCAACACCAAGAAGGAATCGTCATAATTGAATGCAATTTAATACACAGTTGAGTGGTAGTGGTACAAATAAATGATTAAATGTTCAAAGCAAACAAACAAGAACAAGAGATCAAAATCAGTATTTTGTGTGGCCACCACGCGCCGCAATAAGTGCTGCTACA
>KK120964.1:98748-143052 GCA_000611955.2 Stegodyphus mimosarum | reverse complement strand
TATTATTATATTATTTATTTATTTATGTTATTATTTATTTATATTATTATTACTCCTTATTTTTGGTTTATCCAAAACTAAGGGAAGGACTTCAAATTTCACTATTCCATCATTTTCATTATTTTCATCCAAAAAATCCCTTCAAATTTTGTTATTGGACGTCCTCTTTTATTACTGCGAATTAAATTATGCTTGTTTCATTCTGGAATTATCATTTAAGTTATTAGCTGGTTTTTGCTTAAAAATAGTAATTTGAAAACTACCTTACTAACTGTACTTGGTGTTTCATGTTTTTCTACATCTTTCAATTTTTAATGAAAATATTTTGAATTTTAATGTATTTTTGTCTTAACCGCGAAGTGAGAACGGAATTAATCAGAAGCGCATGCGCATTGGGTAAGCGGCACTGAATCGTCTGTGAAAAGCTGTTTCGTTTTTTATTTGTTTAATTTCTTTTATACATCGTTTTTAGATTTATTATACTATTTGAATAGAACTTGCGGTAATTCTTCAGATTCTATAATATATTCTCACTCTGTGTTATAAAATGAGTGAGATGTAACGCTGTTAAGTGGACCTAGCGCCGAAGTGTGGCTATGGTAAATAAATATGGTGAACTTTAAAGAGTGCATTTATTGTATTGTGGTTTATGCGCTATCGACGAAGTAGGTTTAATTCAAAATTCGTTAACTGTTAATTCAATATGCTTAAATTAAATGCAGGAAAATTGCGTATAATTTAATATTCCGTGCAAGGAAATCATGTAGTGTATACATCAGATTTTTTTAATTTAATGTAGGAGTTTATAAATTCTAATAATAATTTCATTCATCAGATTCCTGATGTGAATAAAAATTTAGTAAATTTCTAAAATTTTCAAATAAACGTACAGCATTGTCATTGATTCTTTCACTTCTTTTTACTGCGCATTTCAAGTATATTCTCTTATCCTGAATTTTAATAATTTTCAGAATTGTCCTATTTGAAGCATGTCCTGTGCTCACATTGCCTCTGCGAATTCTTTCACAATTAAGCGTGTGTTAATGTCTTGTTTTAGATCTGAGAAATTCAGTTTACTAATTTGCTTTCAGTTACTTTTTAGAGACTTGAGCGTTTGCGTAAAAATCATAATTTACACTACAATAATAACTAAAAATATTTATGACTCTGACTGCCGTATCGAAGTGCCCCGGTTGAATCCCGGAGAAGACATGAATGTTTGTAAATGGATAGTTTCTGTGCAGCATGGACAAGTCATCTCGAGAGGTTGTGGTAAGGGAAGAGGAGTAAGAGACAGGTACGTGTGGGTAACACGTGCCTAAAAAAGTATCCCTAACCTTAACTAGAAAAACAGCAATCTTAGTTAAGACAGACATGTTACAATTAATAATCATATTTAATAAGGAAATACAACATAGTTGCCAGATACATTATAACAGCTTAAGAAATTCAGAGTACAGCACAAATCCGGGTACCAAAGTTCACATATCCCGGTGAAGCACAGACGCACACAGTCTGAAGTAGTTACGCAGGACTGCCGGAGAAAATTCTTCTCTCCCCGTCAGCCTGTAGGTTTGCTAAACAGGTTTACTGTTTCGCCAATTGGCGCTTTTCTGTAGAGTTTTTAAGTCCGTATCGCCTGTTTGGCGCTGCCGCTGCAAGACCCTCAGACCCGTCCCGCCTATTTGGTCTTCATAGAATTTGAGGGGGCAGAACTGAGCAAATTTATACTCTCACGTGGTCAACGACAGTGCAAGACTGCACTCCTTGCTATGAAGAATTTCGTGAGCTTGTTTTGATGTTGACATCAGACAAGTGTGATAAGTCACGACAACAAAAGCAAACATAGAATATTAATAACAATATATGGAAATGAATGAAATGAGTTCCAACAAAACTATAGGGAACAATAAGTGTAAATTTTAAATTAATTTGCGGTAGATTATACTTCGAATACATTTATTTATTTATTCTTATATCTCACTGATTTCTTATCTTCATTATAATACGTCCTCCTAATAATTTTCATACTAAGTTTTTTTTAGTCCAAATGGGAAATTTGCCCAGAAGGACTATTAATTTCGTTTTGACATTTTGCGTTGATTCACTTTTCAAATTGCTGCCATGAATTAGTATCTCCCTGTATTATATTTAAAAAAATGAAACAATGAAGAATTAGCTTAAATGTATGCGTGTTTCTCGTTTTGTGATAAAACAACGGTACCTAGAGCCTTCAAATTTCGAATATTGAACATTTCCACCCGAACATGGGCATCTGGAAGCCCAAATTTGTAATTTGTTTTATTATCAATTTCATAAAACTTTAACGAATTTTCGATTAAATTGTAGAGGCACTAGGATTTTCTTTATGCTGGAGAAATGAAAAATGAGCAACGCTCTCGCCGAGACTCGAACCACGGACCTCTAGTATCCGCACCGAGTGTGCTGAAAACTACACCACGAAGGCACGACAAGAAGGCGGGAGAAATTATAAACTCAAGGATTCCAAAGCGAGCAATGGTAACGTTGTACAGAAAAACATGTTTATCTCCACCGCGTGAGATTGCGTACCACAAATTCTAAAGATATGCTCGTTTTAAAATTATTTTGCGATATTGCTGTTAAACTGGATTTTATAGTTTAAGTGCGAAGAACATGATATTTAATAAGCAAAGGTAACACACATAATATTAAAAAAAGCCCCTTTGGACCTTTCAGATTTTTTTTTATAATTATTATTTTTTTTTAAATTTTTATTGTAAATAATTTTCTTTTCAGGAAGTAATTTTATTATGGACAATATGAATGCAGAAAACGACAGGTTAATTCATTCTTTGAAATGTTCTTTATTTCAGTGTAACTTGTACTTTGATTAATTCTTTTAAGAGTAAGTATCTTTATTTATTACAGAGAATCTATCAATGAAGAAATGAAAACCTCTATCCCAAGAAAACCTGTTTGGGACCCATGGGAGTGGACTCCTAAGCAACTAGTAAACGTATGCAACACCTTGCTGCTATTACTTATTACTGTAATGTGTGGAATGGTGATATATGAGGTTTACGACCTCGACAAAAGATTCATCAGCTTCATTGATACTTCGATAGTTGCAATCGATGTTAACAATGTCGATTTTATGAACAGCGATTCCTCTTCTTACTGGAGGAATGTGACAAAAGATATAACTGTGTATTCAGCATTCTACGATTCCTCATTTCAGTATGATTCATGCCTGTACATTATTGGTTCTAGCGCACTGAACGATATTCCTACTGAAGACTTACGGTGTTTGATAAAGTATCAAGATGGTGAAATAGGGCTTGTAAATGTTTCTTGTACAGACGTTGTTGGACATACTTCCAAGATCTTTTATTGTTTTACTGAAAAAGGAGTTGTTCCTCAACAAGTAGCTCTTATGTCCCTTATTGATACTATTCCTACTCAATGGGTGAATGTTGAACGAATTAGTCAAAGCAGAAATGTAGATAACATTAATAGAAATATAGTGGCATGTGTGAAACCTTTCGTTGAAAATTTAACTTCAGTAAAAATAGTATCAGCTTTTATCAAATATTATGAAATGATAGGCCTAAAACATATTTATTTTTACAATTACAATGCTTCTCAAGAAGTTGTGGATTTTATAGGAAGTTTAATTGATGATGGGTATTCAATTAACCTGCTGCAATGGAATAAAGATGAAACTACAAATGCTAACTGGCACAGCGTTGGGTCCGAACTAGTCCAAGATTGTTCACATCGAAATCTTGGTGAGTTTTCGCACATTCTTGTAGTGGATATATGGGATTTTATTGTCCCTATAAAATATGACACTTTGACAGAAATGATAGAAAGTACTGAAAGAAATTACAATAGCTTTACAATACTTCAAATGAAGCATATTAATGTTTGCAATGGATCTATGTATCTAAGTACCTCAGATAAAGGAATTCCTGAGCATAAGACTTACCTGTGGGAAAATCTTCCTCCCGATGTAAATTATATATTGAAACTTCAAGCTTTATCTTCTTTTAGTCCACTTAATGTAACTGGTATCGACATTAATAATCTATCAAATGAAATTTTACCAGAAAGTGATGTTCTTATATATCGTTTCGAACGAATCTGTGAAGCATCTTTTCTGAATTATATTCCTCAAAAGTTTGTTTCTCATCTATATGAAAGTTCTGCATCACGGAAATAAAAAAACTAAAACCTTTCAAAGTATTTGTATATAAATTAAGAAATGCTGAATTCGCAAATATTTAAAAGCGATGCAATAAACTATGATTGAAAACTGACTGATTATTATTTATTTATGTGAATTCATCAGGCTAACCTTTCAAACAGAAACTGAACTGAATTATTGTCCTTTAAGAACGCCATGCTGTAACGTTTGTCTTGATTTTATGCTGTAGATAAATGGATGTGATATTGTAATTATTGTAAGTAACTTTTGACTGTTCTGAAAGCTTCACAAATGAATTTGTTCAGCTTTATAAACAGTACACAAATACAAAATATTCTTTGATGAATGCCGCTTTGAATAGGAAAACAAAGTGGATATATTTTAGGCATGTGAAAATTCATAAATTTTTCATATTTAAAATTTTTAAGATATTTTAAATGTGCTTTAACTTCAGAGAACAAAAAATATCTTGTTTTTGATAAATTGCATATATTTGTTTCTTTGACTAGAAAATATAATTAAGATTTCAGGCACTTAAACTGGAAAAATGAAGCTTCATTTTACTGTCTAATATTTAATTGTTTTTTTCTTATCAAATGCCCATTTAAGTTTGAAAAATCAGTCAGTCAGGACACAATTTCTATAGTAAAACAACTACCTAAAGGCATAGATAAAAGTAACACAATACAATCATAACATTATATTTTCCTTAAGGAAATACACTCACTTCCAAAAGCACGAAGATGTAAAATGCAAAAAAATCAACAAATACTGCTTTGATTGACACAAAATTCGGCAGGAAAGTAGCATACATATTAATGCATAAAACAAAATCAATAATTATATACAGAAACGAAAACAGTATTAATTTTTTGTAAGTTATCTGATAATGACATACTAGAGACTTAAAAAGAATTATGTATAAAGTGAAAATAAACAGCGTAAAATGAAAAAAAAGAACATTAATAGAGTATGTGATCCCCCCTCATCTGTAAACAGAGTTTACACCTTGTGACCATGCTTTCAATTAGGTAGTCAACCACCGCAGAATTAAACAATCGCCATTCTTCTTCTAGAGCAGTTTGCAGCTCAATAACACTGGCTGGAGGAGAGAAACGTGAAGATACAGCACGGCCGAGAGTATCACAAAGATTTTCAATGGGATTAAGGTCGGGCGAACATGCTGGCCACGCCATACGCGCAATCCCTTCACTCTCCAGGTAGACATCGACGATGTCAGCTCTATGGGGACGTCGTTATCGTCCATTAAAACAAAAGTAGGGCCAACTGCTGCAGCGTACAATCTTACAATGGGGTCTAGGACTTCATCTCGATACCGGACAGCCGTCAAAGAATCCCGTTTAAAGATGTGCAGGTCGGTGCGGTATCCTAATGAAAACCCTGCCATCACAACATAATGCTTCCGCCTCGGAATGCGTGATGTTCGGTGATGTTTTGGAACTGACTGCGTGTTCGTTGTTTACGCAATATCCTTATACGCTTGTCATCTGGTTCCAGAGCAAATCTTGACTCATCAGTAAACATGACATTGCCCCAGTCAGACACATTCCAATTGACATGTTCCCGGCACCACTGTAATCGTGCCCCTCTTGATTGGACGGATAGAGGAACACAAACTTGAGGTACCTGGGCGTACAGTCCACCCATATGTAACCTTTGACGCACAGTAGTTGCAGATATCGCCTTACCAATGGACGCTGTAACCATAGATGCCACACGTCTGGAGGTCGCTATGCGATTCCGCTTGGCTACAGTAGCAATATATCGATCTTCCGCGGGGGTTGTAACCCTTGGGCGACCGGCTACTGGCCTTTGGACAACTGTCTGTGTGGTTTGGAATTGTTTCCAGAAACATGAAATTGAAAAATGATGAACGCCGAAGAAAAGAGCAACATCTGTGATCGACTGTCTTGCTTCAATGCTTCAGCGCTAAGAATCTTCCATTCGTCTTCTGGAAGTCATAGAAACACGTATGTCTTGAAAACAAATTGTACAAAAGTTTTAAAAACCTTCTATCAGCACTTACAATTAACTTCTGCAACTCTTCATAAAGCTGGCTTCTTATAAGACTGCCTTTTTCTTCATATTTCTTGACATGAAAGCGCGATTGACTGTTACTTAGCATATGTGCTTATTTCCATCTACCTCTGCAGGGAATTGCATCCTCTTCAATTCTGATTGTCTTCCGGAAATTAGCATTTTCCTCTCCGTGCTTAACTTTTGTAAGCGAAACTTCCAAAATTATTCTTTAGCATCGCTGACATATATCTCAAATAACTTATGGGAAGTCGGAACCTCCTATGTCGATAATGTTAGATTGCTAATTTTCGATGTACCTTTTCTCAAAATCTGCTGTACATACACCTTTGAAATATTTTGTGCAATTAAAATACACCTATTTGATAGTAATGAAACGAGCTTTTAAATGTGTTGAGTTTTAGAGCAATTTATAGAATATTGTGTACGGCATCGTAAAAGTTAGAACTTTTCTAACAAAAAAAATTATGAAATTTTGTTTTCTTAATTTATCACAAAATGCTCGTATCAGTAAACATTAGGAAACCTTTCCTCAGTTCCTCAATTTCCTTTCTTACATTTGGAGAAAAATGCACTTTTATGTAAAAATCTTCATTTATTAAAGCATTCTATGGTTCTAATGTTACGTTACAATATGTCACGGCACCAGTTGTTATATGCTATTTGTCGCGTCACCAGATGTTGTGGTACCAAATGTTAAATACTAACTGTTACAATAATTTGTCTACAATAATATCAAAACCATAATTCATTGCGTTGTGTATAACTAACCCGAACAACCCCTAAGACCAAGCAGGAGTACTGGTGTTAAGAACATTCACACAAGTCATCATAAGAAAAACTGAATCAATTATATATATATAACCAAGGGTATTTATTGCAGCATTAAAGGAAGACACTCATCTTTCAACTTAAATTTCTAGATCTATGGAGTGTTCAATTGACAACTAGTTAAAATAATGCATTTAGAATTATAATATATATATATTGTTAGTTTCAAATATGCACCGAGATGAATTTATCAAAAATTTACACCGTAAACATTAATATTAAAATTTCATATGCAGTTATCAAAACTCTGCTGGCCAGCATACAAATACACAGGGATTTAATGAATCACCGAGCATGGTGTCTTTACCAATATTGATAGAGATTACTTAGTTCAAGAAATTTCTTAATTTACTCAGGTAAAAATTACATACATAAATTTAGCAAATCCCTTAGGCCATTAGAAAAATATTACATACTCATGTAGACCCGTTGGAGAAAAATGATTACATTTAACCCTACATTCAATTACTCAATTAAAAGGGAAAGTAGAATTTAAATTTTTACTCGTTCCTTAATTTGCAAAAGTTAAAGACCAAAAATAGTAACAACTTAAAGTAAAAAGGTAAAATTTAGATAAGTTTACAAGTTTAATATCCTGTCTTAATCCATTATATATAAATTTTAATTACATTCCAAGTTAAGGTTAAAAATCCTAAATAGATTACTAGTGCAACAATTGCTTAAATACACAGCCTGGATTTAAGATCCAGCAGAAAAACCTTGACTAAAGTTAAATAGAATTTAATTGGAAATTAAATATACATATTATTACTCCTTACTTTAATAAATCATAGCTAGAAATTTTCCTTCAATTAATCAAATCTCTTCCAATATTTGTGTGAATTTACTTATCCTTATTATTTAGAAATACATGTTCACTGAATTAAGGTTGAATGCCGTACTAAAATTTCTGGTGAAAGGAGGAACAGAACAAACTAGGTTGAACTCACTCGAAGGAAAAAAACTTTTGAGGCTTAATTAAGCGTTACCCATTGTAACAAAAGGTGTCGGTTATCATTGAAATTTTAAATCTTAATTTACTTTTACAAAACGCTACAACTATGGACAAAAACGAAGGCACTTATCTGCTGAAATTCTTTCCCAGACAACCAGTAGGCTGATGTAGTAGTAAAAGGCACTCCGTCGAACGTAAATCTTGCCAGCTATCGATGTTAATCTGGCCCATCCTAGTAGGATGATGATAAGTGCATGGATGTTTTCGAAGTGAGAGATCTGGACGAAGCCGAATTCAGCGGGATTCAAGGAACGTCAAGCTCTGGTGGAAAATGCATTGAGATTCGAAGAAAAACAATAGAAGTACATCTCCTTCTTATTCTTCATCTCTTCCTCAATGGGAGCAAGCAACAAGCCGAAGGCCGC
Source organism: Stegodyphus mimosarum (assembly GCA_000611955.2). Taxonomy (NCBI): domain Eukaryota; kingdom Metazoa; phylum Arthropoda; class Arachnida; order Araneae; family Eresidae; genus Stegodyphus; species Stegodyphus mimosarum. Next base: position 134,594 of record KK120964.1, on the reverse strand, counting down.
TTTTTCCGGACGAAGCCCGGACAATTAAATGGGCATAATTCTACCGGTCTCCCTGGGTCAACATAGTAGCTCTTCCAGAGGAAGGAAAAAAATCGAAGCGTCTTCTTTCAGCTGCGAATCCAAGGCAAAGAGAGTGAACATGGCCTTGCATGACGATTTCAATCGTCCCGAATCCAGAATTTTCGAAAATCACCAAATTTGGTGAATTAGTATGCAAATCTCGCCAAACACAAAACAGTGCTGCGAAAACTTAGTTTTTCCTTCTTCACACCAAAAAAAATTCCACCCTCGCCACCCCCTTCGCCAACAAGGAGGGGTGAGGGAAAAGAATGCGACAACCCTATCACTCAACCGGACACAGTACATGACCTTGACGAGAAAGTGCACAAAACGACGCTTATAGCAGAATAAATTTCTAGACACGAAATTCAACAATTTTAGCAATTAAATGGGCATAATTCTCCAACGGGGCAACGTACAGTCATGAAAGTAGGTTCATAAGAAGGGTAAATTTTTTCTCTTTAAGAGGTATAAATTTCAACCATGTGAATAAAAAGGAAGTATTTTTAAATTTAAAATATTACGCAGAAACAACCGATTTCCCATTGTCTCCTTCTCCCGAAGGCTTATTACCAACGAACGCGTAACGTAAGAACGAGAACTCTGTTTAACTCGCATACAAATAATTGATTTAATAACATAAGCAATACAATTCGTGAAGAAAAATTTAGAATAAGCATAAATTAATGCATATAATTTACTCACTAAATAATTAATTAACAAATAACTGCAATTAACTACACATTAATCCATAATTCTAAACTAACCAAAAATCACTACATAACACTAAATTAAAACCAATTTTTTTACATTTCTAATTTTCATAGAGTATGGCATTATTAGAAAGCTAAAAGTGTAGAGAATTTGAAAATGCAAAATCCCAAATCACCATTTTATGAAGATTTTTTGCTTCCCTTTACTGTACAGCTACTCCAATTTTATAGAATACAGTTTTTAGTACATTTCTGATATGTGATTTAAATTAATTCTGAATTTTGATAGCATTATGCATACGCAAAATTCATGCGTTTCGTTTGTCTTATTTTCATAGGAATTTTGTATAGGATTTAGATTGGGAAAGAAAAAAAAACATTTTATTAATATTTTCCCTTAATACGGAACTAGACCTAAGCCATTTTCAGTACAATTCTACGTTAATACATAATAATGATTTTTCCCAATTAAATGTAAAATTCTTATGACATTTTAAAATTAATTCACCCCATTCTAAAAATACTGTTTTATTTGTTTTTCTGCTTATAACTGAAGTAAACATGCAAATTCCAGAATTGTCAGATTAGTTATGATTGGAAATCATGTTTCAGAAATGAAAGCATAAAGATATATGTTCAAGATTCCATATAATTATTACTTTCAAGGGGTTTAAAATTAACTGAACTCTTTTCTTCAAACATTAACCATTTCACCGCTTCGTTCGTGACAGATTAGTTGATTTGAAAAATGTTGGGAAGCCTCAGCAACGAACACACTAGCAGAGGTTAAATGTGGCCGGTATCGTTACGATCCGAGAGTGACTCACAGCTTCGTGTTTCCAACCTGCTAATGCGGCAAAAATGAACAGAGGAGATTTATGGTCCAACTAATCATAGCGATAATTGGTTAGATTGGCATTTCATCAGGATCATACAAAGCAAAGTTCACTTCACTTAAAAAGACTGGAAATAGGAATGTGCTTCAATCCCCTTTCAGCTGGCATTGCAATGTGAATTACCGCTCGTTTGAAAAAGTGCCTTTAGAAGATCTTCTTGTTAATTTTTAGATATAAGCCTAGGAAATGCAAAAGAATTGTTTCTGCTGGGGAGGGGGAAGCATTTCAGCATCCTGAAATGTGACAAGTACATAATCCTAACTGATTTACAGCGAATTTTGAAATAAAACTTGTGGAACAGATGTGCCAGGTGTATCTGGTTGGCGTTAAGTTATCGCCAAAAAGTTTGGCGAGAAAAGCGCGTTTTCTCAGGCATGTTAAGCATAAAACGCGAAACGTAAACAAAATTGAATAGGCGAAGCTTAGTGACGTCATAAATGGGTGGGACTAATGTTATGACGTCACAATGTATTCTTAAATTTTATATTACATGTTATTTAGTATTTTCTACTGAAAAAACAATCATTCGTTTATTATTGTAAATTAACATTACTTTATTTTAAATTCATATTTCTAGCAATTAAGCTTTGGTTTTGCTGTAAGGAAGTATCATAAATTGTTTATTTTAAATTATCATGATAGAATAATTCAATTAGACTTTTTATTGAAAAGGTAAACAACATCCCCGGCAACTTCAATATTTTCAAACATTTTTAAGCTGCGAAATTAATACAAATAAAAACATTTTTTATAATATAAATTTACGTCGCAAAGCCCTTTGATGTTATCAATTTCACAAATGATTTTATAGCTACGTAACTTTATAATCCATTATATACTACGAAGCAGACAATATTCATTATTTTATAAAAATGTTAGGAAATAACTGTACTAATAAGAAAAGAAAACTTTTTTTACGGCAACTGAACTTTTACTCAACTAATGCATAGTTTTGATTTTACTGTTTCACAGATTCCGAAAAGTTATTTGCGCATATTAAAATTGCATGCAATTTAATTGTAAATGGCAAATATCTAAATTCTCTTTAATAAAAACCAAAACTTTGAAAAAATATGAAATCCTTAAAATAAAACTTATAATAATAATCAGTGTGATACAAAATATAGTAAGTGTGACTACAATTACAAACATTTTTTTAAAATAATTATGCAAAAGCTACTTATAGGATGCAAGTCAGCAGTTTTCGTGACTCTCTAAAGTCTAAAGGATGGTCAAACTGTCGATAAGTCAGAAACATTATCAACAACTAAAAGAAAACAAAGAGAAAAAAATTCCTCTATATAAATGTAAAGACCATGCACAAACGCTTTATTAATAAAGCTAACAACATATCTATTCACAAAATTGAGACCTAAATATGTGGTTGCTATCTCTTATTCCAGCCATATAAATAATCACTTATATTTCAGCCGTATAAATAAGGCAATAAACAAACAATCAAAATGATTCAAATACATCCAGATAACATTCACGTGCAATTAAGCACAGAAAATCCACGTGAGGTACGCAACTAAATAAAAATCCCTTATATACAGAAATTCTTAAGTTAGTTGAATGTAGTAGCCATACGAAACAAAATCTCGCCGAGATCTCACGGTCACCATGTAACTAACTCACTGTATACCTGCTCCGCCAACTTAATGGCACTACAGGGACTGATACACAGCATCAGTCAGCCACCCACGAAGGATGGAAATAAACACTCTGCCGAGTTCTGGAGCCCACATCTCCGAAAGCCTCAGCCATTTTAACAAACTCAATCTACCCATCGCTAAACTGGCCGCCTAAGACCACCGTCCCAGAGGTCAGAGACCACGGCGGGGTGGGAGATCACAACTTGGAGTGATGACTGGCCGTTGATTGAGGCTACCTGCCAGCACTACACGGGATGCTCCTCTCCTTAGGCTTTACATGGAATACCAAGGACAGCAGTAAACAGACTCTCAATGGTCGAGTTTGCTATTTGGCTACCAGTACCCTGGTGGAGGAGACTAACACCCCCCGGCCCATGAAGAGCAAGTATAGACTTACCCCATGGACCATCGGGAACTGCCAAGTTCATAAATTTTATACCCTCGTGGCCGAGACTGCTTAGGTACAGATCCTAGCTAATAGCTTCGCATAGTACTCTGCGTCGATCCGCGGGGGGTCACCATGTAAGACAAACTACCTTCACATTTGGCGACCGGTGCATATGGCACATTGCCGTTGCATCAGGATCATACAAATTCCTTTAAAAAGACTGGAAATGGAAATGTTACTTTCATCCACTTTCAGCTGGCATTGCAATGGAAACTACTGCTCATTTGGAACCATGTCTTTAGGAGAACGTCTTTGTTAATTTTCAGATATAAGACTAGGAAACACAAAGGAATTGGGTGGCATATTTCACCATCCTTAAATATGACAAACAGATGGTTCAAACTAGAGCGAATTTTGAAACAGGCCTTGTCTGGTGAAAGGGAAGAAAATATTTTTATTGTAAACTACGGTTAATTTTAGAAGTAAGATGTTTATCTTTGGAGAAAAAACAGCAACAAAATTTGAGACTTATAAGACTGTGAAGGAATCAGCAATCCCTCGCTATCCAAGACGCACTCGCCAAAGTAAATAAATTATTGAGAACCATTAAATATTACTTCAAGTTACAATTACATAATTCACCTTAATAATTATCTTCGATTAACAGAAGTAAATTTACACTTTTCAACGCCATTAAACATATTGACTTCAGCTATTGATAATTATAGTATAGAAACTGGGGGTATGTCGGATGTCAAAAAAGAAAGAAAAACAAAATGTTGATGCTACTCTGATTGGTGTATCCCCTATTAAGACAGAAGGAACTTTTCACGTATGGATGCCAAAGGTATTCAAAATTGAGCTCATACAATGAATCCTCGGTTCATGAATTTAATTATTTTCTGAAAATACTTTGTTACTGGAAATATTCGTAAACCGAAGCAGTTTTTCAGATAAGATTTGATGTTAAATTAATTAATCGCTTCTCAGATCCCAAAGGATTGCTTAGAAAAGTATGATTTGTATGTAATTTCGTAATACAAAACTGATGTAATTCTTTTAAATCTAACACATATACATTGTTAACATATGCATAATATTTAACTCAGTAATAAATATGTTGTTGCGTGCGTAAGGATTCGTAATGGATTTAATGCACCAGTCGTTAAACAGTTAACAAAATTTATTGTTTTCACAAGAAATAAAAAGAAACACTGAAATATTTCCTCAGAGATATTCGTACAATATCACAATATCTCAAACGTTAAACAGAATTCAATTTAAAACAGATAAAATTAATCCAGTCTCCCACTTCGCTTAAAACAGCTACAACTGCAATGAGATGCTTTAATTCGGCTGTTATAAGCTTTTTTATTATTTACAAGAATATTCTGGTGAAACCTCGATTTTTCGCCATATTTGTGGATGGCAACAGTAATTACGAGATATTTATTTATTAAATATTAAATGCACGCCATCTTTTCTTTTTATTTTTCCGACGTAGCTTTCTCTTCAAAAATCGTCTGCGTTGCATGGAAAAATAAAGCAATTTTAATTACAATTCTAAATAAATAGCTAAACTAATACGAAATCTGTAACAATATAAATAATAAAAAACTTGCATTAAATTTTACCGTATCACTGCGAAACAAAGTTGATAGCGTAAGCAGAAAACGGGGAAGAAGCCTAAAGTGCAAAATGTTATTGTTTGGAAGGAAAGTCTTACTCCTTAACAATGAGATACATTCTGTCTTTGTAAGTTTTTTTTTACTTCTTTTTTCTCCTTCTTTCAACACAGCTAACCTCTGCTTTAAAAACACTGAACACTTTCTCCCATTAAAATTGTGTTTAATGTGTTTTATTTCTGTCTACGTTTTTAAATGTTCCTGAAAGAAGACATCGCATTATCATTGTAAATATTACGCTAATACTTTATCAAAGTGTTTATTGAATCTTTGCATTTTACTCTATTTTCGACTAAATTTGCAGGTCAAATGATGATTAGTTTGAAAAGTTTAATAAATGTTAAAAATATCTTAGGAAAAAAAGTATTTCCTTATATTATGGCAGAATTTAACACTTCCATGTGCTTTTTCATTATTGCAAAATATACTTATCAAGAGGTTTACAGATTAATATTTATGTCGGACATGTACCAAAGAATTTGATAACCAGTGATCATGCCGCCATGCTAAACGCTTATTTCAGTAATGCCATAAACATAAAACCTGGGTAGTACACAATGAAAAATCTGTAATGTTCAACAAAGAGTTCATCATTCTTCACTTTGTCGCTTTTATAAGAATTTACGTGAGGAAACCTCTTGAGAGATATATAATCTAAACAATTTCTAACCGAAAGTCAAACATTGAAGAGGAAAAAATGACACTTTGGGTATCACATTTTTAGAAATCTCAGGCAAAATTGATTTTCTTGACGGTCACATCACTTTGGACTATCGAAGGCCCAACCCCAACCAAATATTCATACTTTGCATACAGCGAAAGACGTCTCATATATTATAGCAACATAGGACCAACTTTCACCCCCAAACATGGTGACAGAGCGGTTTGAAGAATATGAAGCTTGAATATATTTCACACCTTTCACAATATTATTACACACAATATTCTTATATACATTTCTTAATGTTTAAGGTGTACGGTAGAGGACGTGTTAAGAAAATGATTTCGTCCTTCACCGTATGAAGTGAGATCCATAGTCTTTATTTTGCAAGAGAAAGGGATAAAAATATTTTTAATGATTACTAAAAACTTGTGTCTCTCTTTTACAAAGGGAAAAAAGTCATTACAGTATTGGCCTCTAAACCGGGATCTACGTCCTAGCAGGCATTTCAGTTTCGTGTCCAACTCTTTTGTGTCTTTCTATTGAAGCCTATTATCAAGCAGGAACTCTCAAATATGCAAATTCCTTCATTCTGCGCCCCAGATACGAATATTCCCTATTGTAAGTCAGTTGAAAGATCTTACAATAAAGTATTATGGATAATAAATCAAATTGGTCGTCATTTATGCTCCATAAATAAGTACTGTAACAACATATGAAAAGACCATGTTTTAAACATATGAAAAGACCCCCAAGTTTTAAAATATCAAATGTCTGTGTAATGTAGTTTAAATATTGAAGGTAAGATAATTTCACATTTTCTAAATACTATTAACAGAATTTCTAAAATCCCCTTAATTAGTTCTAAACACAGAATTTAGCTTCTAGAAGATTCTAATTCGTATTTCGCTTAATCTTGCCAAAAAAGGGGAATCGTTTTAGTAATAATAGAATTACGGAAGTAGTCATTTTGGCAACAAACGAAATTAAATTTATCGTATTTGTAAAAATTTCCTTTTAATTATGTTGATATTTTTTTGTATATCATTTTACATATATCAAGAAGAATAAAAAAAATTGATTTAACTCTTTTAAAGTTTTTTTTTGTAATTAGAATATAATATAGTATTTCATATAATTAGAATTACAGCTAGTAGTCATTTTGACTGCTCTACTTCCCTGTGTATTAAATAGCCCACCAGCTGCCGAGCGGTACACTCGCTGAACACTGGTATTTCCGTTCCAGTTTCGAATCTCATGAATGGCTGGCTAGATGGGCATTTGAGTGGTTTTCCCCCTGTGTAACGTTTATACGATCTAACTTCCTTTAGAAAGTCCTTCACGAAGTCATGCCTCCCCTTAGGCAAATTAGTTCTCGAATGCTTTACTGTAATCAAACAAAACAAAACAATCCGAAACATTCTATTAAAAGTCTAATTCGACTTAGTGCAATTTTCGGGGGCTTTCGTTTCAATTATATGTCAGATATTGTTCAACAGCTGACATAGACTGGATCTCTTTGGGATCATAAACTAATGAGCTCTAAAAATATTATGTGATGAATTATGTGATGATACACGCGCTCTAGCTTCTTGAAATTTTGGCAAGAAATCGTGAGTTCGAAGTTGTGCGAAGCATCTGACCACACTTTTTATCTGTAAATTTTTTGCTGTTAATATGACTCACCGTTGGTTGAAAATATCTAGCAGAAGAAGTCTCGGTTAAAGTTTTGTTAGAATTATCTGAGAAAAATTCTGATTTAGAAATTAGTTCTCATGAAGAATCTAGAGCAAGAATTTATTCTGTTTTAACTGATAAATATTGGATTATTTCAACTACAGCAGATTAATGCGATATATCAAAAGATGATCCTATACTGTTTCAAAAGGAAATTGCCATGACATTTCATTATCTGGTACGGAGGAAGAACAAGGCATTGTTTCATCATTTCTATATTGTATTGATTCCAAAATTAAAATTCTAACAAAAGGAAATTGCGGAGATAGTCTTGAACAAGAATTCCAGAGCAAAGGAATAGTCGTGGCATGAAAAATCGGCAAAGGCGTGGAACAAGCCATAGTCCAATGAGAAAACGAAGAAAGATTAAGTGTTTGAAAATGAGGAAAATCAGACGAGAAATAGCAAATGATGGTAGAGACTGTAAAAGGAAATAATTTCAGCAAACTCACTTGGAAGACTTTCCTCTTCAAAATGTTTCACGAGAAGTAGGTAGACTACCTTCTTTACCAAGAGAAAGATAATTGATGGAAGCACAAACAGCGGAGCCGCCCAGTCGGTATAATCCTTAAGGAGCCTACTTCAGTACCGAAGGATCAGGTTCGAATTTTGAGGAAGGCATGGATGTTTGTAAATGTACAATGTCTTTGCGGCATGGGAGTGTTGAACACCGATCGTTCTTATATTGACAATGTTGTGCGCTGTATTTATGGCGCCAATATTGTGTAACTGAAATTGGTGGTGCCAAAACAATTAATCCTTAAGGAGAAAAGTGATGGTAACGTCAACTGATTGGTACGAGACGAGATCTAGTAAGAAAAAACTGTAACGAATTGCTCTGTGGATTTAAACTCATCACTTAAATATATGTCATCTCATTTCAATAAAACCGGTATCCAGGAAATCTTGTAGATTTCTAATTGCATTGTGTAAAGAAAAAAGGAACAACTCCTTTGGTTGCAGGAGTTATGGAAGCAAAATTTAAAAAAATGACATGAATTCAAGCAAACAATTCTTAATTTTAAAACTACGTTGAGAGGTTTTATAGAACTATTTATATATGCAATAACAAATGATACAACATTGACAATATCTTTCGGAAGGAAAGAATATATATAAAATAAATTAACTTTCATCATATGCAATTAATTTGTGCTACTATTGTACTATTACTCAATCAATTAAATGAACTGGTAAAACAAGTATGGATAATTGCACTACTGTATTATAAATATGATTAAATTACGCCTTCGTTTCTGAATAACATAATGATCTAAAAACTGCATTTGGGTTTACCAACCACAAGGCATAATACTGAAGTATCAAGATGAAATCTACTAATATGTATAAAAAAATAATAAAATATAATTAAGGAACTATTGCAATAAATCTGCTTTCATACGACTTTCATACATACACTGGTGTGCAAAAATTAAGGACGAAGTCGAAAAATTAGCATATCAGCTGAACAAAGAGGCAGAGCGGACAGAAAGCCCAATCAGGAGATTAAGTAAGGTGATGTACGGTAGCACATGCGCAGATACGCAGGTAGACGTAATGGGGGAGTGTCTGAGTAGTATAAAGCATGTTGTCGGTGTAAGATCAGTATTTCTGGCAAAGAGATTGCACGCCGTATAGCAGTTAAAATCACACCGAGTTGCTGCCTCAGCGAGAAATGGCGAATAATCAATCTGTTAGACGACATCTGGATGCTTTTACCCGAGGTCGAATCATTGGGAAGTTGGAGGAAGGCCGCAATGTGACAAGTGTGGCTGCAGAGTTCGGAATTGCTCACAGCATCGATTCACGACTTTGGACGCAATTTCAAACTACAGGAACAGCTATCCGGGGGTTTAGTAGTGGTCGTCCACAAGGAACCACACCCGCAGATGACCGGTATATTGCCTTACAAGCCAGAAGAAACAGGCGGCAGACAGCGGGAGAAATCGCTAGACACACGACACAGGCGACTGGACGACCGACATCGCGTTTTACCGTGGCCAGAAGACTGCACGGTGGTGGTCTGTTTGCACGACGCCCTGTACGGTGTGTACCTCTAACGCCTGCCCATCGGAGAAGGCTTTCTCTGTGGTGCCGGGAACACCGGAATTGGAGAGACAATGAATGGGGACGAGTACTCTTTACAGATGAGAGCAGATTTAGTCTGAGTTGCGATTCTAGACACATACACATCTGGACAGAGCGGGGAACACGCAATAACCCCTTCAACATCATCAAAAGGGACTGTTTTGGAGGTCGCGGAGTTCTCGTTCGAGCAGACATAATGCTTGGTAGCCGGACCGACCTTCATATCTCCCAAGGAGGTTCGTCACCTGGGACTGCTATTGTAACGAGGTTCTTCTTCCTCACATGCGTCTTTTCACAAGGGCTATGGGTCCTCAGTTCCTCTTCATGGACGACAACGCTCTACCTCATCGCACAGTTACTGTCGAAGAGCTGTTGGAGAGTGAAGATATTGAACAGATGGATTGGTCGGCAAGGTCTCTGGATCTAAATCCCGTCAAGCATGTACGGAACTTACTAGGGAGACCCGTGGCAGCAAGTAACTTATCGCCAGTAACGATTCCGAAACTGCGATTGGTGCTACAAGAGGAACGAGCCGCAGTGTCTCAACAGCTCATTAACAACCATATATCCAGCATACACAAATGATGTGAAACCTGCCTAGCAGTCAGGGGAGATCATATCCCCTATTAAAGACCGGATGTTTCTTGCTTGACACCCATCACAGGCATGTTTCGGCCTTCAGTCGCATTGCGCTTTATGCTACTTTTTCAATAAAGCTTCTTTTTATGCCTCTGATTTCTCTTTTAGTAAGTGTTGCTTACATTACTCATGGCCTTACGTATTGGGGATCTTACTGTATTAAATGTGTTGATTTGGAAAGCTTTTGTACAGAGTTATATTGAAACAACCGTCTCGTCCTTAATTTTTGCACACCAGTGTATCATTCTCCTTTCTATTTCCCAAAAGACAAATAAAAATATTGCACTGATTAAGTTAGCTTCAAACCCAAAAAATAAATAAGTAAATAAATAAATAAATCTTTACTTAACTTATGCTGTTTCGCATTTACTAGTAATGCAAGCACCGAATCAGATATTAATTCTGGCTTATATTTAAGAACTTTACTTCAAAACTTTAAGTAAGTGGTACCCCTAAAATTTTAAAAATTATTTAATGTATTTCTCTCTCAGATTAGCTAGTAATCTATTACCGTGTTATTCGCTTAACCCTATTTTATAGCATCTAGCAGTTTAACTAAGCTTAAATTACTGAACTTGCAAGGAGTTTCTGAGTAATTTATTTAAGAAAAAACCAACATTATGACATATCTTGACAATCCTTGTGTTCGAGGGACCACTACTAATATACTTTCACTAGTCATCCCATAGAAATCAGGAAGCCCACTGCTGAAGATTTACAGAGGAGAACTTAAATTCAAGTTCTGATATCACAAAACTGAAGCACACATAAGCCGATGAACGGTACCGAAAACAACGAAGACGGAGGATCTCAAATCATCGAAGACGGGAGGCTTAGTAGGCTATCTCAGGAATCGTCGAATTCTACGCAGGTGTTCATGAGTAGTTCAGTCGGAGCAACTGAAGCTAGATAAAGAAGTCAGAAGAAATTGCAGCCCGGGTCTCTGCATCTCATTTTGTAGCCAGGTTGGAGGACAAGAATGGCCGGAACGCTTGATGTATAACACTGGCAAGAACTTGACTACAATCTCATGATGAACACGACGTAAATTATACAGATGTTGCTTTACGAAAACCCAAACTGGGTGCAGCGTTCGAAATCAACTTCGGTTGAGTTTAACACAGTCAGAAAAAGCTGCAAGTCGTAAGCAATAGGCACATCTTAAATTCTCGAGAAAGAATCTCATTGATAAAGTTTATAATTGAGGAAATAGTCAAGAAGATTTATATTCGTAGAGATTACCAAACGATAAGCAATGTAGCTAAGAGGCAAGAGAGCGCTCCAAGCACTGCACTCCGTTTTTAACCACATTCCTACAGAATCCTCAGAATCGGGAAGAATAACTCGTCCTTAACGCCAGGGATAAAACAGTAAAAAAATTCACTTTTCCCACAGTAGTTCAAAAAATTCCCATGTGAATCCCCTCTCCGCCAAGCTGACCCTAAAAATTCAGTAACCCTTTTTCCCGCGCAGTTCACCCCACATCAAGACAGGAAACCGGAGTCACCTTGAGCAAGGACGCGACAGAAAAGGACGATTTTTATCCACCCAGAAAATTTAACCAGATCTGAAGAATTTAATAACTTAAATGAGCATAAATCCTAACTTAAGTAACGTAAATTAACAAAAGTAGACTCAAACGCAGGGTAACAATTTTTCAATTTTTTGCTTAAGTTGTGTAAATTTCAAATACAAGCAACAATATTTAGTATTTTTATATTACAGTATTACACAGAATTCAGACCTAATGCCATAGTCTCTTCATCCGAATTAATTGTTGAAAGTTGAAGAACTGACTTTAAATACAATAATTCAATTCACAAAAAAATGCATAGCTAACACCTTAATTGAATAAGATAACCCTTTGGTGGTCGAAATTTAGAATAATTTATGATTAATTACAAATTTACTACACAACAGGAGCATTCTAAATACATGACGAGCTGAAAGTCCTCTCTGGTCATTTCGGGGTAGGGAAAAGTATTGGACGACTCTCGGTCCCGCCCCGGGGCTGATCTCGGTCAAAATTGGGGTGGAAGTAGAAATCCAATCTACTTGAGGCTCTGGCAGTCATTCTTCCATGAAATACGTAAACAAGACAACGACAAAACAGTAGTGCAAGTAGCATCCTACAGCAATACATTGAAGTCGAGGCACATCAAAATTCAAGAGACCTAAACTGGAATTGTAACTAGTTGAGCAAGACGCTTTTGTTTCACTATTGCATATGCTTCTAGCGCTTTGGCTGCCAAAGGAATTTCTATTTTTTATAGTTTTTGGTTCAAATCCTGGGGCCCAAAATTATTGAGTGAAATAATGCATAAAGACAGATTCTTGGAAATAATGAAATATTTGCACTCTGCGTAAAAGTCAGCTAGGTCACAAACATTTCAAACTGGTAAATTTGCTCTTGTTTTAGAGTTAAGGAACACTTTAATTGAGAGCTGTTTATTGTGTTACAAAGGAGATGAATTTAAACAGTATTTTATAAAAAGACAAGATGCCTCTTTATTCACTATATGACAAAAAATTTGATAATTTGGGCATAAAATTTTTCCTTTTAGCTTTATAAGGCACCCTTTATTGCCAAAAGCTAAAATAAGATTCTATAAAGGGCATGCGGCTCATTGATTGATAGAGCAACACCAGAAGGAATGTTGCTACAGACAATTTCTTTATTTTTGAATTAATAAAAGGAACTCTGGAATAAAGGTATTATTTACATAGGAGCAGTCAATCGGGCGAAGAATTTTGTGTAGGATATAAAGTTAATATTAAGAGCATTATAAAATAGAAATTGTTCCCATGCAATTTTATAAAATAAAAAAAAATCTGATGTGGACATCACATGACGTGTAAGGTTCCATGAAATTATACATATTTTTTCTGCAATTCATTTAAACTTACTTTCCGAATTTCATTAGAAATATATTTCTTATTCAATTAATTCAGTTCTCATTTCTCTTCAAGGCAAAAATACATAAAACGTTTTCATAAAAAATAAAAAAAGTACAGGAAAACCTAAAGCACCAAATACAGTTAAAAATAGTTAAAAACATTTTTTCCAGTTAAAATTAGAGTTTCTTTTCAAACACAAGCGATTCGGCCAGCGAGAAATCCAAAGAAATCAAAAGAATTACTAAACTAATTAAAAAATTACTTTACTTTCAAGAATAAGCATTTATTTCTCTTGGGTACACTTTCTTTAGAATATTCAAATTGGTTGTCAAAATATATATCCTGTTTGAAGAAAGCAATTTTGTGAATGGTATTTCAAATCTCCTTCCATTACTTTTTTAAAATGCTTATATACTTAAATGTAAAACTGAAGCGCAATTTCTTTTTGAAGCAAATAAAATTTTGTAAGAGATGTTTTAAAGGTAAAAAAAGATTAAATAATATGGCAATGTAAAACGCACTTTCATTTATTAATTCAATTAATTAATTCCTCACAGATGATAAGTGAAGCATTACATATATAAATGATTTTATTTTTATAGAATTATTGTTGGATTTCAAATCCTTTTCCCTTAGTAATTATGTTTCAATATTTTTTTTAATGTTCAAACTTCTTTTCGTTCGAAACATGCATGTCTATTTTTACTTTTATCCATTTATTTGTTATTATTATATTGGAACTAAATTTATGTGGCATTATTTACGGTGATAATGTATTACTTTATAGAAGTAAGGAACGTATCTTCTGATGTTACCTAAAACAAACTGATTTGAAATATCTTAAACGAATACTTTACATGTTTTACTTCCTTGTACGAAGTAAAGGAAGTATTGTAATCAAGAAAAATTCCGGTTAGCATATTTCAACGAAAATATACATTTTGATCGGTATCGAATGCAATTTAAGGATGCTTTTCCGTGACATCTGTACGTAAGGCCAGAGTAAAGGACACTTCTCCCCAACATGAATTGTAGAACTAATTTAAAATAGATTCAGAAGAGATTATTTCTGCCGTCTGTACGTACGTACGCATATACGTGAGTATATATGTCCGTATATATATCGCATAACTCAAAATCGAGTAGCCGCAGAACATTGATATTTTGTATATAGATTACTGTAGCGTGTAGTTGTGCACATCCCTCTTTGGTGGCAACTGGCCGCACCAAAAATATGTATCTATACCCACTCTGTTACTCGCTAAGCCTACTTTGTTTACCATAGCAGCATATTTGTTTGCATTTGAAACTTAGCAGAATGGTGGATTTGTTGTCAATCTAGAGAAACTAAGCTTCGCATCAACAAAGAAAACGTCTTCTTTTAGTATTGCGAATTAAATCATGCTTAACCCATTCTGAAATTATCATTTAAGTTGTCAAATTATCACATATATTGACTCAGAATAGCGTCCAAAAATTCAGTTTCTACGTCTACAGTGTCCTTTTACCGAGTAAGACCAAAAGTAAACTTTCAGTTTTGTGCACCGAAAAATCTGCCTTCTTGCCCACTCGTCGAATTGTTTGTTTTTGCGTAGAAACTCTAATTTTAATTGTAAAATTTTTCTTTAAATTGTTTCAACTGTATTTATGTTTTATATTTTTCTATATTTTCAATTTTTAATAAAGATATTTTGAGGTTTTGTTTATTTATCCCTTGTCGCTATGTGAGAACTGAATTAATTAAATGAGAAATATATCTCTAATAAAATTCGAGGAAATAAGTTTAAATGAAATGCAGAAAAAATGCGTATAATTTAAGATTGCCGTACAAAGAAGTCATGTACTGTACTGATTTTTTGGATTCTGTTTTTTACCTCCTTGTACGAAGTAAAGGGAGTATTGTAATCACGAATAATTTCAAGTATCATATTTCAACGAAAATACCCATTTTCATAGCTATCGACTGCAGTTTAACGATATTTTTGAGTGACATCTGTACATAAGGACAGAACTAAAGACTCTTTTTCCTCAAAAGAGTTATAAAACTGGATTTTCCCGTGGCGTCTGTACGTATGTATATATCTCGCATAACTCAAAAACGAGTAGTCTCAGAACCTTGACATTTTGCACGTAGGAGTGCTATAACATTTTGTTGTGCACCTCGTATTTTGATTGCAATCGGCAGTCCCAAAATTATATGTGCATATACTCGCTCTGTTACTCTGCTCAGTGAGCTCATTTTTTTTATTCTTATATGCTGGTAAATTGTACATTTTTCCTTTATAAATGATTGAATTAGCTTATCTTCCAGTTAAGGTTTTTACGGCTTTAGTTAGTCTGCAGAGTGGTTAGTTGCCGAGTGGGTCCAAAAGGAAAATTTTAGTTTGTGCACCGAAAAATCTGCCTGCTGGCCGAATTCCTTTTTTTTCGTAGAAATTGCAATTTAAATTGTGAAATTTCTTTTACTTGTTTTAGCTGTATTTGATGTTCTATGTTTTTCTATATCTTTCAATTTTTAATGAAGCTATTTAGTGTTTTTATGTATTTGTGCCTTGCTGCGAAGTAAGAATTGAATTAATTGAATGAGAAATATATCGCTAATGAAATTTGAGGAAATAAGTATAACTGAAATGCAGGAAAAAATGTGTATAACTTCATGTTCCGCACAAAGAAGTCATGTGGCGTATACATTAGATTTTTTTTTCTTCGCTGATATGAAAAGAAAACTTTTATTTCATACTTAGACCGCTTTTAAAATTGCTTTTAAAGCTTTAACCTACAGTTCTTGTTTTTCTTGGCGAACAGAACTGTGTTACTTTAATACGGGATAATTAGTTGGATGGATGTAGGTGTATGAAAATAAACTATAAAGTAAACAATCTGCATATTTATTGCGCAAATATTTTTTAATTCCAAAACATTATTTATTTTACTTGCTAAGGAGGGCATTTGCTGCATTTGAGAGTAAGGTTAAACCATTTATTACAGAACCTAAATTTAATGAACATTTCTAAATTACAACTATAATAAATTCTGAGGATTTATTTGTTTTAGCACAATTCAATCAATTTAAGACTCATTGTAATGCTTTGAAAACAATATGTTTATTTGACATAGAGAAGTATTTTAATGAACAGGAATATAATAGAAGAAGAATAGTATTAATAGAAGTATTTTCAGTATGATCTCTCATCGCGATCTCTTAGAAAAGTGCGCAGTATTTCTGATATTAAAAACCATATAACGGAGGTGAACTTCACCGATATTAATATTCTCCAAGACAACTACATTTGTAGCTCATAAAAATTATTTCAGACTGTCGAAAATCACTTTAGAATGGTCTGAATTCACATGCTGTTACCAAAACTTATTATGAAGAATAAAATAGTTAAGAGCAAAAGAGATTTTTCTTATGATTCTTTTTAATTTAAATTGAGAGTATGCTTAGATCAAAAATAAAATAACACTTATATTCGATTTTTCTTCATTATTTTCAGAAATATAAATATTGATTTAGTATTATAATTCCTAAATTCATAAGGAATTCGTTTTTTACTAATTGTAACTTGTCGCAGTTTTCCAATAATATTGTAAACGATTTATTTCTTCACAAGTATTACAGAAACTTGAGAAATGTGTATTTAGAGCTAAATGAGACGGTTCATAGTGCGTACAAATCAGCCAGCATTTATAGCGAGAGCTCAAGATAGAATACGAATGTAAACCTAAATCTAAATATACAACAGCCAAAAGCTACTCAGAGTGATTTAACCAAGCAGTTGACTTCTAAATCTTCGCCAGCGTGAAATACTTTCTGCAATTATAATGCACGGTGGAAGACAGGAACTCTTATCTTAGACTAGCATGCCTAGCAACATAGCCTTTACTAGAAAAACACTCTCTGTCTAAACCTTCTCCAACATTCTCTTAAATACACCCAAGCTAATTTTCATTCTGCCGGAAAAACGGAAAGAGAGAAGTGACAGTAAAGTCTCTTAACATAAAATAACTGGTTAAACAACTTGAATATAGCTACAGAATAAAGAACGATGTTCTTAACAATTCATTTAAGAATACAATAATATTTACATCGGCTTATAACTGTGTCACAATAGCAAGTTTTGTATTCCTTTGACATATAAGAGAAAAACTGAACAAAACAAATAAATTATCTACGGCATTTTCAATCGCCAGTATGAAAGAAGGACTTAGGTTTTATTCCCATAGCTTAAGCCGCTTATTCTGACGAAGAAAACATTGCAGATTCACCGATAAATTTTTCTGTACTAACAACCCATGACATATATATATAAAAAAATAATAGAATAACTTTCACTCCATTCTGAGCTTCGTAGTATCGTCTCCGATTCTTTCCAGACGAACGTCGTCATCGATAGCCGGGGTCATCCGTCATCACGTCGATGATGAGATCAAGAGCGGAATTAGGGGCGGGTTTGGAGAAAGTGGATTAGGTTGAGTTGACAAGAAGACAAAGCCGGACACAGCCGGCTCAGCTTTTGCGACATGTTGGAGGATTGGGCGCCAAATGAAATAAGAAGTGACTGAGGTAAGTGGATCATATCGTTGGCTCAGCTTTTGCGACATGTTGGAGGATTGGGCGCCAAATGAAATAAGAAGTGACTGAGGTAAGTGGATCATATCGTGGTGTATGTGGGGGGGGGGGAAGACGGCAAGCAAGGACAGCTCGTCTCAAGCAACTGGGAAGCGATGTAAAGATCTGACAGAAAAGGTTTTGAGCTAAACATCTTTGACACCATGAAGAAACAATAAATAATCTGTAACGTTCGCAGATAGATGAATGTGATAGTAATTATCTTTACCATAATACTACTTCTAATAATAATTTTTCCATTTATCAAGCATCACTGAATAAAGTGTCCGAATTTCGTCTTGAAAAGTTTAATTCGATAAAGGAAATTCATCATTCTTGAGAACAGAGTTAGAATAGGTTTTCGAATTTAGTAATAAATCTTGTAATTGGGACAAATAAGAAGCGGAATAGTACATTAAACGGAATTTTTTTTAAACTCCTTTAGTTTATAAATAAGTAAAAATTATACTAGTGTCAAATTTAAGGGGATTCGGTAAGTATAAAAATATTAAAAATCGCAGAAATAAAAAAGGCAAAAGAAACAGGCAAAAAGGAAAAAAAAGGAAGGAGAATAAAGAAAGAATAGATAGAACTCCGTCGAACCTTTATTTCAGAAAAACTATTGAAGACCCCCTATCATTAAAAGTTTGTGTTAGGTTGCGAAATGACATAATTAAATTCAGAAATTTAATAAATTTACCAAGAAAGTGTAAATCGCATTTATAAGAAAGCTTTTCAACATCGTAAAGAAAACAGAAAGGTATACAATGAATAGATGCTCGAAGGTCGTATGAAAGATTGCATTTAATACGAGAGCAAGGGATTTCGGCCAGTTTCGATTTCCGAAGTTACGTATTAATTACAAGATGACATTTTTCATCGGCAAAGAAGTTTACCATCTCACTTGTGATAGAGATTTTGAATATCTATAAACGGAGAAATCGTCTGACATTTTAAGACACCTTTCTCACAAACGAACACGAAATTGTCTTAAATGTGTGTCAGCCAGATTGTCACTTTGTGAACGACAAGGCAATATCTAAGGAAACTGTGTAGAATATACTAAACAAGCTTTCAGATTCCTAGGTCTATATTGTTATTCTATTGTTACCTAGTAATAATAATAAATCCGAATCCCTGTATTGCGAGACCAAAAACATTCTTTTAAATCTGTTGACATACGAAAAGTGTTAAGAAACGCCGAATTTAGATCTCCCGAGCAAAGGCAGTCTCAGCAGAAATTAGAAAATTCATGGTCTAAATGATTTCTTCCTCAATGTAATTTGAAAAATGAAACGCAAAAAATAAATCAGTCGAAAATTACTTTATAAAATGTTTGACATCATAACTTTTAACGGTGTTAAGAAAAAATACTTCTTGAGGCATTTTTAAGAGGATTTTCTATCAAAAAAGTGCTAGCTCGAAAGTTCCTTTACAAAAGTAATGCTGTGAACGATTATTGGCTTAACAAAACTGTCTTGAGGATTCAAAGGTTTTCGATGTTTCAAGAACACGAGATTGTCTTCACCCATTGCAAAATCCATTAAATTGAGTAGTGGGTTTCAGCAATAAGTTTGTGCTGATCAGCCTTACTGATCTTTCAAAGACGGGTTTAGTCAATACTTTGACCAATGCTTCTCTTTTTATTCTTGAATGATCTTTAAAAGCTATGAAATTTAAATTTTTTAACGATAAAAAACCGATGTCTTTGAGATAATGTGAAACAGTCTGTAGGAACGTCCAAGAACTAAACTTTTATGTTAACATTAGCATTTCCTTAGTAATAGCTCCCCACATTGCTACAATCTTTGTCAAAGTCCATATTGGTACTGAAGACTCCTTACCTTAATATCAGAATATTAGTAAGGAGAATAGAATGAATATAGTATAGGGAACAAGGATATAGAAAAGGGAATGAAGAAATAGAGTACTGAATGAAGGATAGTGAATAAACGAACGTTGGTCTCTGCTAGAAGTTCTTTCCTCTGATTTTCGTGCACGCTGTGGTTCCTCCTCCCTCTTAGTAATAACATGTGATTGAAAAAATATGTTGTTTCCAGGCAATAAACCATTACTTCCTTGTTCTCATTGAATCTATGACAAGAGATCTTTCATCTCTTCAAAATTCCTTCTGTTCACCGCAGTGCATGCTTTACATTTTCTAGGCACGGATTCACTGACCCGTTCAAATTGAGCAGGTGTGTCACGGACACGTGCCGAAGTTTCCAAGATCCTAGTAATAAGATTCTTGTCCAATGTTACGATCTTATCGTACACCTTGGACTTCATGTATTTCCACAAGTAGAAATTCGGGGAAGTCAGGCTGGGAGATCAGAATCCAAGGAATCAGAGTCAGTGGCCATGCGACTAGTCCGCCTTTGCTAATCCAGCGATCAGGTATGATTTATCGAGATATTCCAGCACAGTGCTGCAAAAATGTGCTTCATCATGCTGAAAACAGATGTTTCGGAGTGTAACTGCTGAAACATCAACCATGAGATTCGGAACACTCTTTTCACAAAATGTCTCACAAAACGTCCATGAAGAATTGAGTTATTAAATGGATTCATCCTCATTCAGAAACATCCTCGCCTGAAATAGTCACATTTCTCACTCTCCCAATAAGCCTGAAAATATTGCCCTCTAGCCGTCGCCTTTCGTATTTTCGGACACAAGTTCCTATGTAAATCTTGTTTGGCATGTATGACAGACCGGCAAGTTAGGTTTGGCAATGACTTTCATGACAAGTTAGGTTTGTCATGACAAGTTAGGTTTGTTCATGACAAGTTAGGTTTCATGACAAGTTAGGTTTGTTCATGACAAGTTAGGTTTCATGACAAGTTAGGTTGACAGTTTCATGACAAGTTAGGTTTGGCAGTGACCCTGTATATCATACGTACGCAAGTCTATATTTTTCTTCATTGCAAGAACCGGATGCGGATCGGATATTTCGCAGTGAAAAGACATAAGTTTATATCATTTTTTAAACGTTTATGTGGAAAACTGCTATGCAACTGAAAAATTAATATGCAGCTTTTTTTTGTACGCCTCGAATGACGTGCATTATTTTCACTCAGTATACATAAAGTCCTATTCTTTCTAACCACGGATTTTTACTTTTTAATCACGCATCTTAGTGCATCATTATAAATATTAATAACACATAAATAAATAATAAAATAAAATTTATATAGCACATAATTAAAGTAAAATAAAAAAATTGTTCGTGCAAAGTAATAAATTTAATAACGCGTTTTGATGTAAACTGGAATACATTTTTATAATAGATCCAACTTCTGATATTTTTAAAGTTTGCAGCTTGATCGTAATTAGTAAAAGATATTTGTAATCTCATATGCTGTGTAATTAGTGCAGAATTTTTTTCTTCCTATTTTCTATGATCTGAATTGCAGTAGCTCTTATCTTTGATTAGAAGATGACGCCCTTATCTGGCAAATAAAATGTATGCTGTTTAGTTGCAATGCAGAAGCGAGTACAGTTGTTGGAAGCAGCACTCTCTGAATATAGATCAAAACATTTAAATAATTGTTCCCTAACACAGAGGGCCCACCGGTGTTGGAATGATTAAGACTGTTGAATACTAGTTCTTCAACGCGGGTTCGAATTATAGCAAAAGGGTTGCCTGCAAGCTAGGTATAGTGGGTTTCGCCATATGTAATCTGCATAAATATGATCCAATTAACTTAGAAAGTTCCCTACAAGACATCTTTCCCCTTAGGCAGATAGCCCTGATATGCTTTGCCAACCTTATGAATGCAAACTTAATCTGACTAATTTTACTGATCGTGAACCTCAACATTATACAAAGAGAATTTCTGAGACAATTTAATCGGAAATTACTAGATAATTTAATCGAAAATTAAATAAATTATTATAATTAAGCACGATTACTCATACTTAATAATTAAATTTAGATAGGCTAAACAAGTCATTAATTTGGAGATTTTTAGCAAACATTGCAAAATAATCAAATTAAAGAATTTGATTTCCAATATTTTACAGCCATCTGTGCACAAAAAGAATTTAATGAACAAATATTAATGAATTTTGGAGCATCATAAAGTAATATAGTCATGTACACGCAAACACATTGTTATATGACTGTATAAGATTGCACCTGAACTTGAAGTTACAGTCTCATTGAACGTAACAGTCCGATTCAATTTGGATTATTTAGATCACGGTCACAGGTGGATCATCCGCCTGAGGGCAGGGAAGCTTTGAGGAGGACTTTTTTTTTTTTTTATTGAAAATTTTAAATTCCTTGTGCACCACATAGTATTACACAAGGCTTACAAAGGTAAGTAAAAGAAAACAAATACAATAACAACACAAAATAATAATAATAATAATAAAAAAAAACTTACAAATTCACAGATGACACGTCAGAGATAAAATTACAGAAGAAAAAGAAAGCCATTTTATCTTGGACAAATACATGAAGAGGGGGAGGAAATGTAATATTCACAGATTTTAACCTAGAAATGAGTTTTTTTCGTCCTTCCTTGAGCTTTGAACAATAGAACAACAAATGTTCAACATTTTGTACTCCCCCGAAGCTGCATGAACACAAGTCTGCACTAGATAATCTAAATCTCTTCAGATCAAAATTGAATTTACCATGTCCAGTTAGAAATTGAGTAATTTCAAAATTACAGAGAAAGAGTTTATTATTCAATCTATGAGGAATGGAAGGAAAATATAGTTTAGTTAAGGAGGCATTAGTAGAATTCCTGTATAGTTCATTCCACTTGAGTATTGTATCATCCCTACTTTTGTTCTTGAAAAATGACTTCGGCAGTATCATTGGAGTAATTACTTGTAGATTTGTAGCTTGTTTTGCCAAAAAATCAGAACTTTCATTTCCTAGATTGCCAGTATGGCCACATACATGAGAAAAGATAACATCAACACCTTTGTTATTAAGGTCTTTAAGAAGGGCATGAGAAGTGACAATTAATTTGTTACATGAGAAGATATTCCTAAGTGAATATAAGGATGAAAGGGAATCAGTGCGAATAAGAAATTTGGCACTTAACGAATAGTTGTTAGATATCCACTTAATTGACTCACTAATGCAAAGTAATTCGGCTTGGAAAACACTGCATTCATTGGGGATTCTAAAGAGTTTATATTCCAGTTCAAAACCATGATGGAAAACGACATAAGCTAATCCAACTCGATTATTAATTTTACTGCCATCTGTATAACACACAACAGGGAAATTATCATCAACGGAATTGGCATCAATGATAATTTGAATTGGCAAACGATCGGCAGGATGAGGAAGATCTTCAAACAACACCTTGGTATCGAACATAAATTTGCTGATGGTATCTTTAAACTTTTATCATTTAAAACATGAAGGTCAATCGGAGGAAATCCTGAAATTACGAAACAGGCTTCATAGCTAATTGTTCTGTATCCACGCACAACTCTTAGTAAAATTCTTCTTTGAATTCTGCGAAGTATACGGGAATTAATCTTCTTTTCTAAAGCTGTTCCCCACACTCTAGATCCATAGCAAATAAAGGGGACAATACCCTGCTTATAAATCATATTAATAGCATTAGATTTTAAACCAAAAGTATTGCAAGATACACGATTAAGTCCTCTAAGTATATTTTCGCACTTATTAGATAAATACATAATATGATTTTTCCAGCAAAACTTATGATCAAGAATAAAGCCTAAATATTTAATTTCATTCACCGTTTCGAGTAAGGCATTATCCAAGTACAACTGTACGAGGAGGACGTTTGAAGAAAAATTAGCTCTTATTCATGTTAAGCGTGAGAAAAATACGAAAACTACTATGTAGCCAGTCCATTCATCCAGATTTTAGCTTGGACCAAGCTACCAGTATAAACAAGTACGTAAGAAGTACGATTACACACTGTAGTAATGCTCTTGATTATTCTTTATTTTTGTAAGAAAAGTATACGTATAAAAATATGCTTTCTTAAGTTTGAAACGGAAAATACCTTTATGTAAAGACAAACTGAAACCTTTTCATGACTAAAATACGTTAAGATGCAATATACAGGATAATCCATAGAAACAACTCTGAACATTTATTGAAGTGTAAATAAAATAATTCTTCTTATTAATTAGTTTCAATAATTTTTACTATAATTACGGATTATTCAAAATATTTTTTGAATTCTCTGCAGAATACAGTCTGTGCATTCGAAAAATTATATCTTATGCTTGTAAGGTAAAAAAGTTTAAAAAAAGTTCGGCACACATAAAGAATTGCTAAGTAAGTCCCTTATTTCTCATTGACCCTCACTAAAACACTCTCATGGACCCCACACATTACAACTATTCTACAGAAGTTTCGAGCTCCTAAAGCTAGACTCTTCCTCCTAGTTGCTCGAAACAGTAATTTATCCATAGATAATAAGTTACTCATTTATAAATCCATTTTGTGTCCATTACTCTGTTACGCCTACCCTGCATGGACCTACTCAAACATAAATTGTAAAAAAAAGCTTCAAACTGCTCAAAACTGCACTCTTAGGCAGATTACTAACTCACAATAGTATATAAGAACTCAGAGAATTCACGAAGAACTAGGAGGTAGTCTGCTCAGAACATACTACTACAAGATAGCTAAAAGATTTCATGAAAAACAGAAATCTATAAATAATCCTGTTATTAAAATTGCCAATTATGACTCCAGTGATCTTAATAATATTAACCAACCACTTACTATACTCAACCCCTGGATTATGTAACTCCTGCTTGCTAATTTTGTACTTATGCTTTGATTGACATTTTATGTCACTAATATTTTTTGCATTGCTAACTCCTATTTTTGTGCTTATCATGTATTTATTTTATTACTTACAACTTATATAATTTTTTTGCATTATGATTTCCTGCTGCACATTACATTGCTTTACTACTAATGGATTCGAGATACTATCACTCGCACTTATTAATATGATAACATGCTACTGACATATTCATTTCAGGACCTGTCACCAGCTCGAAGGCTCTGTGCTGCCAAATGACATTCACGCCTTAAAACTTTATAAGGTATTTCTTCCGCCTTCTTCGCATGCCTTCGTGGTGGAGTAGTCAGCCTACTCGAAGCGTAACCGAGAGGTCCGTGGTTCGATTCCCGGCGAAGGCGTTGCTTACTTTTCATGTCTGATGCTTCCAAAAGAACCTAATGTCTCTACAACTTTAGCTACATATGCTCTCAGATCTTACTAACTTATTATGAGAAACTATTAAATTTAGCTTGTCCTTATTATATACTTATTTTAAAGGCTACTCCTTGTTACCTTTCGTAGCTCTTTCAAATTGTTCTAGATGGGGTAAGGCTTTTAGCCTAGGTACCCATGTGTCACGATGCACCGTTCCACTGAGGTGAAGTTAAGCTGGCTCTCCCAAGAGGCCTATCTTGTAACTGTAGATGTACTGATAGAATGGCAGTAATAAGGCTATGTGACAGGTGATAGTATAACTCAAGTATAGGATTCACAAACAAACTTACTGCATCTTAGAATGGAGGAAGATTACCGCTCCTTAGAATTCACTAAATATGAATCTCGTATGCGAGTTGACGGGAGTTTTTTCACGAAATGTCAAACGAAAGGAAATTTTAGAGAGTGGCTCAGAGTGCGGTGACAAACCGGTCGGAGCCGATCAGCTTTAAACCGAAATTTGTTGCGTTCACTTTTCGAGAACGTATGCGATACATATAAAATTTGGAAAGATACTTTGCGCAGCTTTTTGCAGCATTATTATCGCTATAATAAGCCATGGTTGGAAGCGTGAATAACTTAATATAGAATAATAAATAGAAGCATGTATGCTTACTAAAAGAAAGAAATAGTTGATAGAAATTCGGTATAGCTGTTTTCTTTGTTACACAGGAAACGCGTTTCTCCGTGTCCTTTGTTTCATTACAATATATTATTTATTTTTTTTTCACTTACAGCTTTTTTTTCAGATTTTTTTAACTGCTAATAAAACATTTTATGATTTTCCTCGGTGTAAAACACTTTTATGGTAAATGTTTAGAATTTAGGTTACGTATTTTAATCTTTTCAGATCTTGGCACTAGCATTTCTGCTATATATGAAAATATGTTTGATTTTATGTACCTATTTGGAAGCAAATAACAGAATTGTACTTAAAGCACATATAAAACTGGTACTTTTCATTAGAAGTTTAATTTTCGAAAGTTCACTTACGGATATGGCATATAATAAAAAATTCAATGTATATAGTTTTTAGATGCTATGCTTTCAATAGCTATGAGTCATTTTATTTAACCAAGTTTAAATGAAAACGACTCACAGCGTCACGGAAACTGGTCACGCAAACTTTGTCATTTGGCACTGCGTAATAATCTTAACGGATGCAACATGTCGCTATTGTAATTCTCCACCATAACGTAATGATATTATGCAGACTAATGGCACCATCTTTAAACAAACATGGCCGAAACGGAGAGGTGAACGCTATCACAAAATGATTATAATCCCGATTCAGTAATTTGTCGATGTTAGAGTTATATCTTTGTACAGGAGAGAAACCTGATTTTGAGGTAAATTTTAAGATCGTTCGTACTAAGAAGGCGTGCTAGCTTTATCCCTTTTTTTCCAGTATTTGAGTTATTTCGAACGCTTTCTAGCTTTGAATTTGAGTCTGGTTAGGCTTAATATTACGCCTGAAGAAAGAAAAATAGCTGCTATATCTGATTTCGAATGATCGATATTTAAGCTTATGAGGTAACCAAATTTGATTTTAAAGCCAAATTTATTCTATGAAAGTAATATTTTTCAGATCCAAAATTCGCTCCCTCCCTCTCTCTCACGAAAAGGAGGTTCAGTGTTCAGCCTAATTATTTCCAATGCTTAATTCATGACACATTAAATAAGGGCCGTTTCAAGTGATTACATGCATTATTTTCTTATGATATAATTCTTTCCATTCATTTCTATTTCATTTAATTCCCCACAAAAGTGTAATCTCGCGATTTGTCATTATGATTCAGTTATCTGATTTGAGGTTGTCTTGAATCACGAGAAAAAATATGGATGCATTATTTAGTTTACTACAAATCGAGCAGCATAAATTACTACGGAAGTATTTTTAAGCCTTTTTTCAGTGACAGTAAAAAATAGTTTCTTAGTCTTGTAAGGTTTTAGTTAAACTAACAAAGTTTTATTTTAATTTGCCTTTTTCTATCTGTTCTTATTTCAACTTCCCGTTAGAATAAGCGCGCGTTTCAGCTTTATGCTAATTTGAAGTGGAGCCAAGTTTATATTTAAGCGAGAGGTAGGAACCTCTCAGTGTGAGAGAGCTTTTAGTCTCAGACCAGTGTTACTCTGTTCAACGTTCGCCTGACCAGCTAGTATTTAAATTCTAAGCCGTAGCGCTGTTGCGCTATTACTTATTGAAGTAATTCTAAGTGCGTTAGTATTAGTTAAATCTTGCTACGCACCCTTTAGCATAGAGGGCAACCTCGCGTTCATAGCTCTGTGAGCAACGACTACTTAAGTTCTATTTAATTTTAGTTTAAATTATTTGATTGTTCAGTTTAGACCCAAGTGGCGGTCATTATTTTCTGTATCCCTCCCGAGTTGGGAAGTGGCTGTAAATAATTGTGGTTTAATAAAAGAGGATTTTAAATCCCTCTGAAGTGCAGTTCTTCTACCACTTAAGCGCAGTTTTCTACCACAGAACATAGCTGCATTCAGCTCCCTGTTCAAGATCAGGACTTCGCGTTTCACGAAGATGTTTGCCAAGAATATGCATCGGACACTCAGTCCTGACAGTCTCACAAAGTAGTCATGTGTGCCTTACGTTGTTTGAAAGTTTCGAATTCTAAATTTAATCTGTCTGAAGATATTTTCGCAGCTACTGCAATTCAATTGATTTTATATTTTTGTGTCTATATGCTTTTGAAAAATATTCTGTCTTTGAATTAATACAAAAACAATAAAACAGCGATAATCTGAAGAGGGTTATTCTGCTTTTAGTAAAAACGTGCTACCCAACGTGTAAAAAAAGTAAAAACGTGCTGCTAATATTTTATTATTTAAATATAATAATTATTTAATTTTGTGATTTCTCAAATTACATGTATGTAATTGTACATCTATGTTATTGGATACATGTTTTACAGAACGTATAAGGCATTTCTCCCGCCTTCTTAGCATGCCTTCGTGGTGTAATAGACAGCTCGTTCGGCTAATATTTTCGAGAGATCCATGGTTCGAGTCACGTCCAGGGCATTGCTCATTTTTCGATTCTCCTGTTTCCAAATAACTTAATGTCTCCACAGTAGCGCCCGAACCAAAAGGGTGGTGGATGATGATTCTCCACCATCAGACCATCAAAATTTGGCGATGTCCTCTAATCTCCAATCGCCCTTTAAACGGGGGAGCATATAAGGTATTTCTCTCGTCTTCTTAGCATGCCTTGTGGTGTAGTGGTCAGCAGACTCAGTGCGCATTCGTGAGGTCCGTGGTTCGAGTCCTGGTGAGGGCACAGCACATTTTCATTTCCTCCGCTTTAAAAAAATACCTAATGTCTCTACAAACGTACGACACAGAGCTTCACGTAAGATTTTATAAGAGTGTTTAAATAATGCAGAATTTACATGATACTCATGCACACACTAAGGATTTGCGTCTATGAGTATTACAAACAAGCGTATGTGTTAGGTTTTGCTATCTAGAGATTTGTGAATTCCTAAGACAGATTCTATCATTTTCTAAAGATTAAAGATTCTTTTCGAAAATTTTCAGCATTCTAAATATAAGCCAAAAGAAAATATAGAAAAGGTTTATTTAAAAAAAAAGTCCTGCTTTAATACACGAAAACCGGAGCAGAAAATCTTTTGCTAAATAAAAATATTTTATATTTATGTTGCTTAAAAATAATATTACTAATTTTATAGTTATTGTTAAGTTTTGGTAAAATCACTTTACAATACGAACAGCTTATTGATTCATCTGTTAGTCATGTCCTATCACATGGCGAAAATTTCAGAAATGGAAGAGAGAAACACGACGAGAAAAATTTTGTTCTATGACAGGACAGAAATTCTCGTTGCGGTGTAACATGGATTTCTTCCAAAATGATGTATTCTTCAGTGAATCCGAATTTGAAGATATTTTAAAAATTTCCCAAAGTCTCACTAAATTCATTTTCTTCGATTGTTATCTCAAATCACCCAAAGAAGCTTTGATAGCGCCAAGCTTTACGGCTGCTGAAAGAAGTTCGCAGAGACCATTATTGTTATCGAAAACAAAAATTAGCTGCAAATCAGTCGCAAGTTTTTGAACCACGCGTCTTCCAACGCTAGAGGTACATAGTAACTACTTACGAGAGTATGCAAGGGCGAATTCAAATATTCCTTTATGTCGCCCAATCAGGAGAGTGGTTAACAAAGCTGACTGCCGTACCAAAAGACCGAGGTTAGAATTCCGAAGAAGGCATGAATGTTGCATGGTGTCTGGGCGGTATATAGGTACTCTAAATATACAGCCAGACAAAAGTCCTTTCGAGAGGTTGGTGGTAGGGGAAGAGGGCTTGAAGACTCTTTGACCGTCCCCCCAGGGTACTCTCAATCAAAATTGGGGGCGGAACTGCGAAACGTCGTGCTGTCACCTGTATGTTGTTCAAAGCTCTTTACAATGACAGGAGTGACATACAGATTCTGACTTATCTTGTACTCAATGCCATTATAAATTTCGTGGGTTGTGCTGATGTTAAAGTCTGACAAGTGAGATAAGTCACAAGAACAGCAACAAATATTGCTTTTAAATTTAATTCGAGTTTAGAGCTATCAATATTAACAGACGGAAGAGTAATGAAATTGCTGTAATTGTATATTTCAGTTCATAACACGTTTTATAATATTTGTTACATGGTAATTTTAAGTACTATTGAAGAAAATATTTTTTTTAGATTTCTGCAGATTTTCCGGGTCTCGAAGATGTGTGATGATAAGAATAGCATATTTCTATTCATTAACACGATTTGTTAAATTCTGTTTCAGTGCATTTGATTTCACTTTGCAATAAATTCTTTTTTCTGAAACCAAATACTGATTTTGCTTGATGTTATTTTATTTTCAGAATCTCCATCATGGCGTTAAAAACATTGATCTTTCAAGTTTCGTAATTTGAGATTTCACTTCTAAACTTTTAGTAATCTTATATTTTATTCTCAACAACCGAATTATTCTCTCATCAAAACGCTGAATTCATTTGCACAGATTTGTGGGGGAAAACAGTTAGCAGAGTCAGTAATCATAATTTGCCAAATGACAGAAAACAATACATTATTCCCGCTGTTACATTCCCAAGTTTTTTAAGAATTTTTCTCGGAAAACAGACTCAACACTTTCTTGTAAATCTGGAAAGGTTTTCAAGACTGCTGATATTCTTGACAAATCGAGATCAGATCACTACTTCAAGTATAAAAATTAATTTGAGGTATTATAGGGCTGTAAATTTATTACATAGGAGCATAATCTTATAAATATATTTGAAATAATAAAAAGGTATTAAATAAAATTAAATAGATTTCTTAAAACTTTAGACTGTACGCTATGATAATGTGCTTTGCATTCATTAATTATATTTTTATCTGTGGGTTTTTATTGTAAACGCTATTGTAAACTTATCACAATGAGCTTTGATTTTGATGTAATACTCCTATTTTGCGTTTCGTAGTATATGTGTAATTGTTTTAATATGCAGTCTTATAACAATATTTTGAATTTTACTGACATCTGGTATAAAAAATTATGGAAAAGTTCAGTTTTTGAAAGAGAATACAAGAAAAGCTAGAGAATAAAAAACAGAAGGTAGAAGAAAGAAAAAAAAATAAACGAATAATAGGAAAATTAGACAAAAGTCAGAAAAGAAAAAGAAAGGAAGAAAGAAAAAAAGAAAGAAAAAAGACGAAAGGAAAAGCGCAATGTTTTGTGTATTTCAAAATAGTATATCTATGTCTATGATTTTCATAGTTTTTAAGGTGATTTTTAAAAAGTGTCTATATACATCAAGCTTGTGAAGAATTATTGTCTTCTACTTAAACTAAAGGAGCTGAAAATTATAAATTATTGCTGCATTCTGTAGAAAGAAAATTCCAGTTATTGTTATAGATTACATACTTAAAGTTTATGTCTCTTCTGTATGAAAAATTTATGCACTTTGATTTCATTTATGAATGTGAAGTTACAGATGAGGAAAAAGCGTAATTACCTACATTATCAGGTTGAATTCTTCTTTTTTCATAAAAATAAAAGAATTTCGTATAAAAAAAGGAAGAAGCGGTACCTTTATTTACATATCTGTATATTTATCACAGCCAAATTCGGTTATAATGAAATGTCTGAGGATTCATATATTTGGTTCGCGGCAGTCCCTGTAGAACTTAGAAACTCGGTTCTTGAAACGATCCACACGAGGTTTCCCGAAGAAAAATGGTCACTGAGATGCCATTTCTCGACCCACAGATATTGCTTCTCCACTACGAGTATCTTTGGATTTTTAATGTTCTGACTTCTTTGAACTTTCTTCGCCTTGCCCAACACTCATCTGAACAATCCACATTTCATCTTCAATAACATGTCTAGTCGCTCAGCTTTGGTTTTTATTACGAGGGGAAAAGTACGGAGGCGGAAACAACAATGGAAAATATACGGAAGAGAGAAAATTTATGTTTCAAAATGCGTTAAAACTTCTTGTGAAGGTCGCCTGTCTTACAGTAACGCAAAGCATTAACATCGATATTGTACGTCTTTTTTCTAAGGTTTGTACGATATTGTACGTCTCTTTTTCCTTCCCAGAAGACGAAAATTCTCTCAGAAAAGGAATAGTCATTTAATGGAACAGTTAGCTTTTGAATGTTTTTCAGTTATCTGGTGAGAAGCATGCACAAATAACGAATTTAAAAATTAAAGTGCGTTAAATCATGTCTGTGGAATATATATATATTCCTTTCGAATGCTTTTTGTGAAACACATTGAGTATTTTTATACCTCTTATGCTTCAAAGGCGAACCAGTCCTGAATATTAGCAATATTTCTGAGAACATAAATGTATATCAGCCATCAGCCTCGAAGTCGACATTCTCAGTTAATGCTCCAAAAAATCTGGAAAGAACGGCGATTGCTCTGTTTGGAAAAAAATTTAACTAAGATTCTTTTAGTCACAGTTGATTCTGTTATTCAGTTCTTAATGAATTCGCAATTAAATTCTCTTCCGTTCCTCGAAGAGCTGGTCACTCATAATGAATCTAACTTCGTTTCTACCGTAGTTAGTAAACTTTCATCCGTGTATCTTCTTCTATACTTCAGATTACGCCATTCCGATAAACAAAAGCAGTCTTAATTTTATTTTGTTTTTGTACTCTCAAAGCTTTTCAATCTATGTTAACTCTTAATCGAGTATTCAACTATTTAAAAGCAACTGCAACTGACAAAGGTTTCTAATTTCACAATATATATTAAGTGGTTAAAATTTTTATCTCAGTACAAGAAAAAAAACATTATTTCATTTTGGTATATTATAAGAATTCGGTATTCATTTCACTCTTTCAAACCAGCAGTTTCATAACTGCGTACACTTTATATTATATAGGTTATATATATATTACATAGGCTATGTTCTATAGATTTTAACTTTCTTTTAATTTTTTCTGCTACAGTATAATTTGTAATTCGAAACTTAAAAGTCCCGGTATAAATATGAACTCCTTGAGTAGTTATACCATTTTATACCAGTGGGGCTTAATATGACCTCGAAATTTAGCACTAAAGAGGATGGGACTTGGCTCAGTAAAGGAAATTCATAAACGTTCTCCTATCCGTCACTTGACAGTCAAGAAATCATATTTTCCATTAAATGTTCTCCTATCCGTTACTGACGGTACGGTCAAGAAATCATATTTTCCTATCGGAATCTACTTACCTCGTAATTATTTCAATAACGTTTTCCTTCCACAAATTACATTTCCTAGAAGAATTTCTTACCTAAAATATCTTTCGGTTATACTTAATAATTCCATTTCTGAATTTGGTTTACAATAAGCTTTTTATGAATTTGTTTCCCAAATGCTTCTCATTCACTCTTCGGTTCATAGATGGAGCCAGTGCCTTCGTTTTCTAGCATTTAGTTGGAGCACCGCGATATTCTCACAATAGTTTTTAACGTAAAGTAAGTGATTTTTTTTCTCTTTTTTTAATTCCCCCTCCGTGATTTTTATTATCTCAACTGAAGAAAAACGTTTTACCTAACCTTCGGTATGACAGATCTGCAAATTTACTCAAACATTGCCTATTCTTCTTTTCTATCGTTTGTTATTTTAACACATACATGCTTGATGTCAAAATTTCACAAAACCTCTGATAGAATAATAACACACTCAAGGAATAAGAATAACTCTAAAAGTAAATATTTTTAAAATTCTATCTAGAGTGCTTTCATTCCTACACATTTTCAAAAATACAGTGATTTTAATCCCATAATTTTTGTAAAGAATAAAAAATGATTCCATTTTATTCATGTAAATATTGTTGTCGCCTAAAAGTATTTGTTTTTTACGCTTTCGCTGAGCTCGGCTACTCTTGCACTCACTCACCCCTTGTTGACTCATTTCATCCCTCTTATTTTTATTACAAAGAATCGTTTTCTTCTCACTTTCCCCATATGCAGTTCGACAACAAAATCACAAAATTTTAAAAGCCGCATAGCAGCATATGTTTGGAATTCCTGGTGATGTGTTGAGTGTTGGCATACATTTTTTATATTATTTTCATCGTTCAGTCTCTTCCCAGTTGATTATATCAACACATAGTACGATACCTAACTAAAATTTTCATGTTTTTTTCTTAGTACCTTTTCATGTGTTAATTTTATTTAACAAGTATCACGGTCTTTGCACCAACTCCTATATAATTCAATTCAACTGCAAAATCACAAAATATTTAAAAACAGCATATCTTTAGAATTGCCGATAGAGTGTTAGAGGTTGCCATACATTTTTTTTTATTATCAATATATTATTTCATTAAAACTAGCCTCTCGAACGGACAGCCGCATAAAATAATAATCATAAAAAGGAAAAAAAAACATATGATACTTTTAATGAGTCCAGGAAGTATAATTTCATAAAAATATTGAAATATTTCGAATTAGACACATTATGATTTTCAACGCATTGTTTCACAGAGCCAAGTTTGTTTATTAAAATTAAAAGATAAATATGTCACATTTTTTCTAAAGGCATTTTTTCTCAATGCGCTGGAGATAAAAAAAGTTTTTTTTTTCGAATAATTGCCACTGTTTGCTTTCAAATCGTTGTGTTTGTTGATCAAAAATTCATTAAAGTTTTACACAATATGAAATAAAATATATTAAAACAAATTTGAAATTCAAAATTCGGCTTCCAAGTGCACTTGTTCGAGTGGAAGACTATGTTATTCAAAGTTTGATGACTTTAGGTACCGTCATTTTTCACGTTTGCGCATTGTTCCATTTTTTAATTTCTTTAAAAATAATACGGAGTGATAGCATTTGGTAGCAACAGTTTGAAGAATGATATGCCGTTTAGAGTGGACGCAAAATCCCATTTCGAGAGTAATAGCCATTTTTGCGCTAAACAAAAAGTCTGATGTAGACAACACATGACTTCCTTGTACCGCCTATTAAATTATACACATTTGTTTTTGCTGCCTTTCATTTAAGCTTATTTCCTTGAATTTCGTTAGAGATATATTTCTCTTTGAATTAATTCAGTTCTTACTTCGCGATAAAGCAAAAATACATAAAAATTCAAAATACCTTTATTAAAACTGTAAAATACAGAAAAACATAAAACAACGTCTAAAGTTAAAAGTTAAAAAAGACAATTTTTATAATTAAAATTAGAGTTTCTAAGAAAAAAAAAGACAGTTCGACTAGCAGGCGGGAAGAGAGATTTTTTAGTACCCAAAACTGAAAGTCTCAGGGTGAAATCTTAATTCAGACTGTAGTTTTTTTTCTCAATGCATTTTGATTGAATAGTTGCTACAAGAATTTTTATTGAATAGTTGCTACAGAATAACTATTGACTATTCGAATTTTAGTTCCATTTACATCGCCAGAATTATGCAAGAGTCATATGACATGGATTAATCTAGAAATAAGCAGTGCAGAGAGAGGTTGCTTTTTTTAGAACTGAGAAGGAAAATTTACGTTGCTAATTCAATCTTTTACATATTCTCTATTTTCACATGTCCCCCCCCCCTTCAAGGAAAAAGAAGGCGTAGCGACAGAGAAGCCTTTTAAAGGAAAAGCGTTAAAGCAAATGAAGAGAAATAATTTGGAAAATACAAATCCTGAAATTTTGACCAAAATAATTACTTAAATAGCTGCAAAGTATGAACTTATATAAATTTTTTAGATAATATTTTAGAGTCCTTTAACAATTTTCAGTCCAAAGTTTTTGTATTTTGCAGTCCACATAATTAGATTTCTTCAGGGAAGGCTTCGGAAAGCTTTGAACAAAATATCGCAGTTGAAACAATTTTGCACACATGTTTATATTATTTTGAATAATCACAACAAATTTCAAAATTTTCAAAACATAGCTAATTTTCATTATTATAACTTATATTTTAACATCATAAATTTATAATAGTATTACTAAAATTATGGTTTCACCGTTTCACATCACTTGAAAAGAGCCTGTACATATCCACTAGGGTTAGCAGCAGAGATTAATCCACGTTGACTCAATTGAAATTACAAAAACAAATTTAGTAGTAAT
>KK120964.1:0-98735 GCA_000611955.2 Stegodyphus mimosarum | reverse complement strand
GATGTCGTAGAAAACTGAGTTGCCGATCCACACGGAGTAAGAAATTTGGCAGTCGAAGCAGATTAAATCATCATTTTATTTTCAGTAAACATATTGCGGCCACAAACGACTTTGCACATTATTTGTGCCTATTTCAAGAGGTCAACAGTTTTGATAACTTTGCAGAAAGAAGAAAGCAGCAAACAGCAGTCCAGCTAGGCCGAAGAATAGCGAGGAAGTGCATACATTCAAGGTTAAATCTGAATTCGAACTGAGTTAGTTTTGGTTCTCAATGTTTTTTTTTTTTTTTTTTTGGATATTTAATACTGCTATAAAATTACTATTGGCCATTCGAGTTTTAGTTCCATTTACATCACCAGAATTATGTAAGAGTCATATGACATGGATTAATCTAGAAATGACGCAGTGCAGAGAGAGGTTACTATTTTTAGAATTGAGAAGGGAAATTTACGTTGCTAATTTAATCTTTTACATATTCTCTATTTTTACATATATATAATGTGCAATTAAAAAACACGAGTTAACAACTACAAATTATAACAATCCCATATAACAAACTTTCAACGTTCTGAGGCCACTCGTTTTTAAGTTATACCAGACACATACATACATATGTACGTACGGGAGTCGTGAAAAAAGAAGAAAAAAAAAAAAACTCTTTTTAATCTCTTTTACAGCCCATTTTGGGAAAAAAGAGTCTATTAGTCTATTCGTAAGTAGAGATGTCAAGCAAAAACATCGTTCAAATGGATTCGAGAGCGAATAAAATGGATATTTTCTTCGAAACCTGAATTTTTTCCGATTACAATGCTTCCTTTATTATGTGCAAGGATGAAGGGAAAAGAAATCATTGCAAAAGTTGATTTGAATTTTTATGAAATTAAACCTAACTTCGCCTTAATTTTAAATAAAAAAGGCCAGTCTTGTTTCAAACTAATTCTGCATTTTGGGAGAGTTATTTCATCCATCACTTTTATAAATATTGAAAATTTCCACTTCATCCGAGACACTTTTTTTAAGTGGAAAGCCTTAGTTTGGTCAGCTAATGCACGAATTTTAAATCTGAGGACAAAATGTGCAGATTTTAAAATGCATGAAAGAGAATGTATTCAAACTTAGAGCGTCAACGTTCATTTTACGATAGGTAAAAGAAACATTTACTTGATGAAAAGGTATCGCCATCTGGTGTTGCGGAAGAACATTAAAAGCAAAGGGGAAAGTTCGAATCTAAAATTTACATTCTGATGAAATGAGAAAATAACTTCTAATATTCAGCTATAAATTTAATTTTCGCATGAATCGTTCTATTCATTGTATGTATTTAAATTGAAATTTAGCATATTTAAACTGTTAATTAAACTACTACATTTAACTTAAATTCTTATACTACTATAACATGTCTCGCTGATATGAATTTGAGTGTAAATTTGTAACTGAATGCCTTAAAAAATAATAATATTTTAGTTACAAAAGGTTTTGTAATGTTCCTGGTTTAATCAAACAAAAAACGTAGAATAGAAGTAATTTTCGAAAGTGCAACTGAATGATATAAACTGGTAAAAATTAACAATTTTAATTATTTCTGTCTGTATATTTGAAAGTTTTTTTTTATTTTAAAGTTTTTTTTTTTTTTTTTTTTAAATTTGACACTTATTTAGTCAGACATTTTTATTCGCATTCTACATAGATAAAAGTGGTAAAATAAAGACCTGCTCTGACAGAAAAAAAGCAGATTATAAAGTGTTTATAATCTCTGTTTAAATTAAAATTCTTATTTTTTTTATTAAATACTATTTTTTGAAAAAGTTTTGTCATTAATATTCCCATCCTTCCTATTTGTGTTTACAAGTTCTGCAATGTTTAATAAAAAATTTTCCTCTTTATTATTGGGTCTTGTTTAAAATTAAATGACGTAATACTGAATAGTATATGAATAAATACTGTCTTTCTGAATAGATCTATAGGATCTTTAAATATTTAATTTGTTTTGTTTTAATCTGTGAAGTCGAAAGGAAAAAAATTAAACTGAGAATATCATAAGCCTATATATCATAAGTTTATACACCAGACTCATTGAAGAGAAAAACAGTATTTTCTTTGGTAACATGTTGATTTCCTCAGTTTCTAGATTATCAATGTGTAAGATGCTGGCATCATTATCCTGCGTAATTTGCAGAGCAATGATTTCTGTATTCTTTACCAAGAAGTTACCTAGAAATGGGTAAAAAACTCACGAGGAAATATTCACAAAAGTAAGATTTTTGTATATCTGTGCAACCTTAACCTTCCTAATAGTAATGCATTTTTAAGTTCTGAAATGTTCTTTATCATTCTGCTAGTTTAGTAAAATAGGAAAGTATCTCTAAAAACATTTGCTGCAGCTAGTTTCGTTATTAATTAGAGCAAAATTTAGCCGTACATGAAATTCAATTTTCCGGAAACAATTATTGAAACAAATTTCAGTATCAATAAAAAGTCACAATTTTTGCAATAAATATTCCTAATATTGCAAGAAAGGAATGAAAGTATATTCGCAAATCAGATTTATAAGATAATTGCATAATTTAAAACATTAATATTTTAAGCCATATCTTATCGCCTATAAGGCTTATGCAAAGTATAAAACAGTGATTCTCAAACTGTTTTGCTCCAAACATCCCTCTCACCACTTCTAAACGGTCATTCCCCTCCCCCTCCTTTCTTTAATTCGAAATATTTGTATATATTTATTTAGAATTATATTATATTTATATAAAACAGATCGAAGAAAATATGTTACAGAAATAACGCTATTTAAGAACTTCCTAATTCACACTTCTTCTCTTAATATATGTAGGCTAGCATTGTCCACAACAATTAGATGGTTCTGCAAGCTGTGTGAAAGAACACTTTTTTTCGGGTGAGCGAATTCAGACGATTCCGCCATTAAGAGATGACTTGATTAAGGTGATAGACGTTTGCATGTAAAAGACGTCAGCTTTTCTACATCTGTAAATAATCTCATCTATTTCCATCTACGAATGTAATGATTTCATAGTGTAACTGTTCATGTTTTAATTAAATATTCAAGTTATTTGTAAATCGGACTAGTTTATTAGCCCCTAGACAACTCTAACTCAAATACATTCACAGACTTCAAGATAAGTAAGTACCCATACCGTATACAAATACCCATATATAATCCCATACATATATAAATATCGTAACTTTCCATTGATCTATACATTTCTATACTTTCAATACGTTTCTAGGGTTTTAGGAATTTTTTACAGACCTAGTAAGTATTTATAACTAGTAATTTATTGAAAAATAAAAAAACTACTAATAAGAGGACTGTCTTGCCTATACGGTGTTGTGCCTCTAGAGAAGAAAACACAACAAAACATATTTAACAATTTTGCCTCAAGCTACTATCCGACCAAGAAATACGTTGTCATTTTTATAACCGAACAACCCATGGTCCTTGACGCTAGCGAATCTAAGATAGATCATGTATTTTAGAAAATGTAACTTAAACATAACAAAAACACAATAATCAGTATTAACTTTTAAGAAAAACCCTGGAACATTGAAAGAACAATCGAATATGAATTGTTAACATGCCCTTCGCATTGCAGATAAAAGAATCAACTAATATACGTGGCAAATCGCCTCTCGTAGTTTTTTAAGATTTATTTATGATCGTAAAATAATTCAATAAATTCTTCTGCTAAAAAAAATGGGGGCTTGTCCATTTGACTAGGACTTGTATGCGATGTCATATATGAATACATTAAAATTATCGTATCAAAGTGTCGGTATTTTTACCGACAGAGCAGCATACGTGACGAGATAAGTCCTAGAACTTGTGACTTCTGAGAAAAAAAATCCATGCATATGTAATATTTCATTACTTTCAAGCATCTAGAAGTACTTGTTTTAAAGAAGTACCGAAAACGTGAAACAGGGTATTGGATCAAGTGGTTTCCATGTTTAATTTTACTAAAATGAGATCGCTAAAAAGCAAAACTTTCAACAACTTTGTTTATATATGGAAGCAGACTACAAATGTTTATTTATTCATACAATTGAAGTGGCTATGATGTGTAACTCTCAGTAGGAGTCGAAACAACGAAAATATTCTTACATAGACTCACAAATAATGCGGCATTGTAAAAAAAAGGAACGTAAAAAACTTTTGCTGTGGAAGAGATACGAAACGGAAAGAAAAACAAACACGTATTTCTGTGCAGCCTACAAAGAAGACAGATATTTTTTAATAATCAAATATTTAACAACAATAGAAGAAATTTTAAACAGAAGAATTTAGAACATTTAAAAGCAACAGAGGAAAATTTTGAAAAATTTCTTCTGTTGTTAGTCCTGAACAATTCGTTTCCATACGAAATTCGCTTGTTTCTTCTGACTTTTTCAAATGAATCCAAAAGTCGTGCATACTTTTGTGTATAAATGCTTATGACGTCTAAATATGATATCTGCTTGTTTAGTTTTACTCTGACTGAAGAAGGACGAAAGATATCGTTTTCTCTTCAGACCATAGATTCTGTTCCAACCATAGATTCAGACCATAGACTGAAAATAGTTCATTTAAAATACCTTTGAAAAATTCTAGGTCACTACTAAAGAACACCCGGATCTAGAAAAGAAAGCACCAAACACATTTTTATTATTTTCCTACGTCATACCTTTGCCAGACAGGATTTCCATCTTTCATTATTTATATTCAAACAAGTAAACGCAAAGTGTTACAGAAATTTAGAAGCGGGGATGAGAATGGCTTTATCATACATTCGTCTGCTTGTTAATGAAATCTTAGGTAACCACCAAGCTCATGTATCACATTAAATTTGATAATATTTTAAATACTGTAATTTTAAATGATTTTAAAAGAAATACATTTACATCAAGCAACCATTTTATCTTTTTATAGAAGTTAAGAGTTTGAAGCAGCGGTGGCCGACCATGCGGCCACAATCCGCCCATCTTTAGCTTTTCTTTACTTCTTTCTTCAATAATCGAGTTATTTTTAAAAGCAATGCCCTTTTTCCATTGTACCCTTTATTTCAAGAAAGTTGGTCACCCCTGCTCTAAGGCTTATGTTGTACAGTATGCGTTCCAACGAAAAATAAACCAGTGTTTATAGCGCTCCCTGACTTCAGAAAGATTGAAAATCAATGTTCTAACGAACGGTAGTCATGAAGAAACAAATAGGAGTAAAAAACAAATGCTAAGTGTTCAGCAGTTTCTCGTATACATACTGCAATATTACAGAAGTTTCTTTCCAACCCACAGTAATTTAAGTGGAATCTACAGCCTTTGATAAAATCTGAGATGAAGAAAACTTGAATTAGATTCATGAAACAATCATTTTCAGGTTTAAGAGGTTGGTTGGATTAGATTCCTTAACCACTTCCGGTACGATTTAATAATGAAAAACCGTGCATGAAATAACCATTTAATTTTTATTAAAAAAACATGTTTCATTTTATAATTCTTACATACTCTTTATTAATATCCATTTTTACACATTGTTAACCCCTTCCGGTGTTATGACGAGTGTAGCTCGTCATCGGTGTTTCATGCCATACGCACGATGACGAGCTACACTCGTCATTGTGCGATTCCAGAAGGTTCACTATCATCACTTATTAGTCGCCTAGCACGTTTTGGCTTCCTTGGTAATATTTCACTATCATTACTTTCATTATCAGTATCAGATAAATGTACACTTATTTCTTCTGATTCTTCATAATCGCTCCAATGACCTTGACCTTCGTACTCTGTACTACTCTTATCCATTATGGTATTCATTATATAACACCTTTTTTCTTTTACAAAAATATATATCGACCGATGTTCACACCAACTGTTTACAAGAATGAAATCTTACAGACAACAACAATTTCGCCGCGTCTTGTACCAAGAAATTCTAACTGTAAACAATACGTGATAGTGATATGCGATATGTGATATTTCCACAAGTAACAAATGTGTTGCCAAATTCAGTACACTGGAAATTTTAAACTAAATTAATTATCACATTCAACAGTAACTTTAGTCGCATGACGAGTGCAGCTCGTCATTGTGCGTATGGCATGAAACACCGATGACGAGCTAGACTCGTCGTAATACCGGAAAGGGTTAAAAGTAAAAAATGTGATCGGATTTTTTGGCTTTCACATAAAGCTAAAAGTTTTATGCTAGAATAAATATATGAAAATAAAATTCCTCCTTAAATTAATTACAAATAATAGACAAAAATTTACAAATGGCTATATCTGCGAGAAAATTTAATACCAGCTTTATCAAAGCTTAATTAACAGTATTCTTATGTCGAATTATTATTTCATTCATTTGCATCGAGATGTATTTATTTCGATTATTGAATACATTAAATTTTTAATTTGTATTTTCATTAGTTATACAAACGCACGATAATCATTACATTTGGAAACTATATGTCGTACATCAAAACATTCATTCCATTTCGAAAATTTTGAAATTTAAAAGGATTTTTTTCCGTACTTTATTGATATCGTCTTTATCTTTCAATTCGGCTGTCGGTTGGCCTAGGTAAAGATAAACTTGAAGTCGTAAGTAATCATCTAAAAATTAAAACATTAAACTTCTGCTAAATGTTTCCAACTTCACTTTTGATATCGTGATCGAAGAATAGTTTGATGTTGAAACACAGAAGACGACCCCCCATTCTATGCATTTTTGTACATTTTCTCATGTTAAAAATGGCAAAGAAGCAGAAACAAATCCCTTATTTTTCTGTGATATTAAATATGACAGATTGTCTAAGTATCAAATTTACAAATTTGTAGAACAAGTATTGTGCTCCCAGACGACTCAATATCGCAAATGCAAATTCGGTAATGTTTTCCCGACACTGTGATGCGGGTTTTCTCGCAGGGAAGCTTTATTTTCCACCGTGCGGTAGTATAATGCATAATTAAACGAATGCCAAGTTAGCCGATATGCACCTAGTAAATAAGTCTTCTTAGACGTTACATTTGATCAATAGTGGGTCAAGCGCGATAGTCTGCCCATTGGCTGGCTCGAGCGTCGGATCTATCATGCCTTGATCTTATGAAACCACTAATATATGATATTCTTGCTGACAGCACTGCGAAACTGGTTACGTATAAAGCAGTAGCTGATGAGGAAGTTCGAGATTAGCCCGTAATGTTCAAGAATATTCGGAATCCGATGAATCGAAGACGTAAGTCTGTATTACAGCTTGTTGAAGACACTTCCACTACCTCTTTTGTTCTGTGTTATTT
Source organism: Stegodyphus mimosarum (assembly GCA_000611955.2). NCBI lineage: Eukaryota > Metazoa > Arthropoda > Arachnida > Araneae > Eresidae > Stegodyphus > Stegodyphus mimosarum. The sequence goes on along the minus strand of KK120964.1, from coordinate 91,446 downwards.
TCGTAAATGCATATTTATTATTAAAACGTATATTCACTTACACTGCATTCTTTCATTCCTGGTGTTTTCTGTTTACCCTAAGCATGCGCATCTCCATTTCCGACTTTACAATGCTATGTGATCCTTGACACTGCCTACTTGCATTTCATTTGGTTTCAAACGTGTGTTCCTAATCATTAATTGATAACAAATCTTGATTTCTCATCTAAATTTATGTATAGTATTTATTATGATACGCATTGATACTTGTAACAGCATCAAATGTATTGGGAAGGAAGACATTTTGATGTATGTGGTCAGTAAAAGGTAATTACAATATAGAAATACAGTAGATATGTATGTGTATTGGGCAACAATCTCATTATTTATCATAAATGTTGTATAATACTTCCAGTAACAGATTTATTGTCATCTTACATTTCAACTGTTTTCAAATATTGTTACTATTGCTAATTGACAACAAATCTTGTAAACTCATTTAAAACAGTGATAAATTTATGTATTGAATAAGTTAGTTCTTATCCTTTATCTGAATCATAATATGTTTTGTTCATTTTTTTGTAACAGTACTAAATCTATGTATCTTTTCAGTTTCTCTATGGAATGATACGTATAGTTTATTTGCTTGTACAGTGTAAATGTTTGAATTGGGATGGTAGAAGTTTTGATGCACAGGTCGAGAAAAGTATAAACATAATTTAGTAGAGAAAAGTATAAACATAATTTAGTAGAGAAAAGTATAAACATAATTTAGTAGAGAAAAGTATAAACATAATTTAGTAGAGAAAAGTATAAACATAATTTAGTAGTCTAGTACATATATACATGTACCGATCATGGTATTTTAATCTTGTTAATAATCGTAAATGTTGTACATTATTTCTAGTAACATGTATTTTCATCTCAACTGGTTCCAAACTTTATACTATTGCTAATTGAAAATAGGTCCTGCTTACTCGCATGTAACAGACCTAAATTTATACATTGTATTAGTTGGTATTTATAATTTATCCATATAGTAGTATGTTTTATTGATTTGCTTGGAACAGTTTCCATGTGCGTATCGTATCAGTTAGCCTTTTTCATTCTGAATAATAATAAATACTACTTTTATTTGCTTCTACAGAAAACTGCATGTGCAAGAATAGAATTAATCCTACTAAATATACCATATTTCTTCTTTTCAGTCTGTTGAATTACGAAACATTCCGGATACCGTATTATACCAGCAAAAATGTTCATTTTTATCGCTATCGAATGCAATTTAACGATGTTTTTGCTTGACATCTATGCGTAAGGACAGAATAAAGGACTCTTTTTCCCCAAACAAATTATAAAATAAATTTTAAATGGATTCAGAAGAGATTTTTTCATGGCGTCTGTACGTACGCATGTATCACGCATAATTCAAAATCGAGTAGACTTAGAACATTGAAATTTTGTATATAGGACTGCTACAGCATGTACTTGTGCACCTCCCTTTTTAGCGGCCAATCGGTTGCACCAAATATATATGTATAATATGCCCACTCTGGGCTCCGTGAACTCTATTCTTATATGTTGATAAATTGTGCATTTTTTTATTATAAAATCATTGAATTATATTGTTCTTATCTTCTGATTAACGTTTTTATGCATTTAGTAGTTACAGAATTATCAACAATTTAAAAGTTGTTTAAGTGCGGCTAAGCTAAATTTTTTTACCATAGCAGCCATATTTGATTTTATTCGAAAGTTAGCAGGATAGTAGATTTGTTGCCAATCTAGAGAAACTAAGTTTCACAACAACAAAGGTAACGTCTTCTTTCACTATTGAGAATTAAATCATGCTTATTCCTTTTTGGAATTATCATTTAAGTTATTAAATTATCCCATATATTGACTGAGCATAATGTCCACAACAAATTAAATCAGTTTCTACGCCTTTTCTACGCTATGTTTTTTTTGCGGAGTAAGACCAAAAGTAAACTTTCAGTTTTGTGCAACGGAAAATCTGCCTTCTTGCCCGCTGACGAAATTGCCTTTTTTGTGTAGAAATTCTAATTTGATTTGTAAAAATTGATATTTCATTTATTTTAACTTATTTATGTTTTATATTTGTCTGTAGTTTTCAATTTTTATAAAGATATTTTGAGGTTTTGTTTATTTTTGCCTTTTCGAGAAGTGAGAACTGAATGAATTGAATGAGAAATATATCTCTAATGAAATTCGAAGAAATAAGTATAAATGAAATACAGGAAAAAATGCGTATAATTTAATATTCCGTACAAGGAAGTTATGCGGCGTATACACAGATTTTTTTTGTTTTGTTTTGTTATATTTTCTCTATATTCTTATTTTATTTCTTGATTATTATTTTATTATTTAATCTTTATTTTATTATTTTGTGATCTCATTATATTCTTTCACCCTTTCCCGAATATTAAATGCCGAAATACGCTAAACGCCAACAGAAAAAAAATTCGCGGGGAATAATCTACTTTATTATAGGCGGCTTAAGTGTCTATTTGTCGCTGATAGTTTATTGGTTGCTTGCGTAACTGTACTAGCCAATGGGGTGAAGTTGCCACGGCATTTATATAGTAAAATAAATTTTATCACAATAGTTATCATTGTTTTAATTAAATTATCATGGTATTTAAATATTTTTAATTTATACAATTGTTGCTTATTAAGTATTTAACTATATTTACATATAAATTATCTAGAAACTTGCAAACGTTGAGAAATTAAAGGAGACGAAACCAACTAACGAGTTGTGCTTAGTACATCTCATCAAGTAAGCTTACCCAAACTTCTATGCTAAATATCCTTTCACGTAAAGAGTTTAAAATTTTGCTCGATTTTATTCCGACATTGTATTTTAAACTGAATTTTCAGCTGAACGCAAATTGAGCGTGTCAGGGGGAACGTGAACATTTGTTTGAATTAGCAATCATCTGTTTTTGAAACAATTTAAGTCTGAACGAAAACTGAGCGTGTCAGGGAGAAGGTGAGCATTTGTTTGCATTGGTCTGTTTTACATAAAAACTACGTCTTAACGTAATTTCTTTTAAGAATGCCTCCTAGAAAATACAGCACTGAAGAGGAGAGAAAAGGAGCTAAAGCTGCGCAAAAACGGCTTTCTCGACAAAAAGAAATTACTGAGCAGAGAAAGAAATGTACTGCCAGTGGTTTCCTTCATTGCACTCTAATTTAAACAATTAAGCAAGGGAGAAACCCCGTGGGGCAGTAAGCAAAGGGGCGTCCTGACCACCTGTCCTGGGTAATTGAGTTTGAATTAGCAGATACCTTTGCACAAATCATTTTAATTACAATTTATAATATCTAGAACAGGAGTCATTTCGTATGATCGCCGGGTTTTCTAGTGTATATATGAGCATAAATGTAATATATGAAGTAAGAGCTTGTGCACCAGGTAATATTTTATGCATCATAACTTTGTGTAGTCTGCTGTGCTTGAAGAGATAATCCTGTGTGTAATGTAAGAGCTTAATGAAGTACGAACTTGTGGTCTATGTGATATTTTATGTGACATAACAACGCTTAGCCTGTAATGCTTGAAGTTATTTCAGTAAATACGTGTCTGCTGATGGCTTTTCTTTCGTTGGACTGGCATTAATCCGCTAGGCACCCCAGCCTTAAATCGAATGTTACCTCGACTACGAAAAGTCGTCGTCTGGGTGTCTCCCACCCATATTCAAACTTGAAACCCTGGTACTGAGAGGACTTGTATACATTTTGCAAAATGGTCTATTTTAACGAACGAATGCAAAATACTGGGTATATTAAGTAGTAGTTTAAAATCATGTACTAGCATTATTTTAAGACCAAGGTATCTAACAAAAAGACACTACGCAAACTCCCAAAAATGATAACATTAACGTATCTGCGTATCTAGCTATAGCATGGGTTAGTTATACTCCCTTGAAGTTGGAAAGGATTGTATTTTCGGAAACGGGGACATATGGGAGGAGAACTGGGCTTCGATCTAGGCCTTCTGAGAGTGGATGCAGCTACCGGGACAGTGCCGCGCTACTTTGTAGCCTCTCCCGTCCCAGTCCGACATCGGCCTCCTCGTCTCCCCCACTTTAACCAGGTTCGCCTGGGCTGATGATGTCAGACACCATCTCTGGGGGTCAACTAGTAGGAATTTCCGGAACCGACCATTTTAAGGAAGGAGACCCGGGATTCTTTCCAGTAAACTGGTTAGACAAATGTCTAGACAGCCTCAACTTCTGCGGTAAATAAACTGTCTTCACAGGGTTACAACCATCGTTTATTTGGTGGTAAGATCGGGCTTGGCAGGAACCGTATTAGTACTGTTTTGTCTGTCCCTTGGTTGTGGGGACGTTACATGGTCAGATATCGCAGATAGTCCGAGGGCGATGGGCTCCACTTGGTCAACACCTGGAGACGCACGGTGTCTGACATGTGACATGTACGTGCGTTGACTTTGTATATATAAAACGTTGATTTATTTCCCAAACTTGAGATATTTGAAGTCCTTCTGTGTTGACCGAGGGGAGTGGCGTCTTCTCGGATGGCCTCTGAAGTTTGCGGTATTAAGCATGTATGACGGCAGATAGGAGCTCACAGGGTCTGGGATTCCCTTCTACCGGTGCACGACGCACTATCTGCTATGGAAAACATACAGAATATTCGACATAACTAGTTAATGGATATTTGTTCCTGAAATTGTTCTGTTACATAAAATATTATCAATAAAATCAGAACGCAGTTGCATTACTGTTTGACAGAAAATTATTTTAGTGTAATGTAAAGAAGTATTTTTAATTGGTTACAATGCTTTTCCTGCTATATAAGTGAAAAAAAATTCTGAAAACAAATGGCAGAGGGTAATGGAATTTTGAAATAATGTTTTTGAAAAAAATTAAGTTCTCCGCGAGAGACGAGTGATATCTTTAAAATGTTGGATATGGTCTATGGATAATTTGCAAAAGAAAAGCTATCTATCATTTCCCGCCGAAACGTCCACGAGTAAAATATGTGTAATTTAGAGTGATGGTTTTGCTTGTTACCAGTTTTAATGTTACTACGAAAACCAAACTTTAGTGTTAAGCAAAGCAGGAAACTTTGCTTAGATTTTAAATAAAACTCTATCTATTTTAAAGATGGTCAGATACAGGTTCTTCTCCTTCAGAAACAAAAAATGTCTACTAATTTATTGGTTTCTCTTCCTAATAAACCTTCATGGTAGGCAAAATAAATCACCTTGAAGTTGCAAATGCGTAGTCGGAAAATGTGTCGATTGCATTTGCATGTAAGAAAAATGAATGGATAACCAGTCAGTTAATTAAAAAATAAGACACAATTGCTAGATTTGTGCTTGTTTGGTTTTGAACAAACTGATTCGTGCAAACCTTAACAGAGGAATTATCGATTTGGAACTGAACATTTTTCCCAGATTCAGCTTTTACATTCAGCTTTCTTCCCAGTGCTCGTGATATCTCTCAGTGTTAAATTTGTTGTTGCTGACTGATGCTCACTTGTCTGACGTATAGTCAGCCCAAGCCCACGAAACTCCTCGTGGCAAACAGCGCAAGTTTACGCCTGTCGTTGCCAACACTTGTCGTTTTCAACTTAAGCACCTTACAGGTCACAGCACGTCTTAGCTCAGTTTCGCCCCCAGTTTTGATGGAGAGCACCCTAGGGTGATGGGTCGAGGGTACCTTCTTTCCTTACCAATAACCTCTCGAGCTTCCACCCACTTCCCCTACAAATAGCCTCTCGAGAGGACTTTCGGGGAGAAGAGTACTTAGAGTGCCTCCACACAGCACGGACGCTATACATTTACAAGTATCCATGCCTTCTCCGGGTTTCGAACCTGAGCCCTTCGGCACAGCGGCCAGCTACGCTAACCACTATATCGATAAAGTGGCTAGTAAATTTGTAATACGAGCATATTCGTTGGCACTAACTGCGATGCGTAACTGAAATGCGAACTGAGGTTGTTGGTGACCATCTAAAGGTTAAGGAATCTATATGAATATCAAAATTGTGTCAGTAAGGGCTGTCGCTGATATTATATCTACTTTTTTGTTATATTAAGTTGTTATATTATAAAAACAGAAAGAAGAAGATGCGGTTCACTCTGAGGATGCAAGAATTCAGCAAAAAAGGTTATTGAACTGTTGCTATGTAGGAAAATATAAGCTTAATTACCTTAATAAAATACAGGCACTCGAAAAGAGAATTTTGTTATTGTCCAAGCAAGCATTATGAGAAAGTTAATATTAAGAAATAAAACAAAAGTAAAATATTTTCATACATGAGAAGAACTTAATACGGTAAGTATTTTCATTTTATATAAATATTTGATTTTGCAATCATGAAGTATAAATGCATACAGTTCATGGTTTAAGGTAATTTTATATTAAAAAAAAAGATATTGAATTATGTTGTTTTCCGCGAACGGGCTAGCTACTTGGGCGTTTTATATGTATAACAACGACTTGTTGCTTTGTCTTCACAAAATTTCACTCTTTGAAAGTTATTGGTATTAAGAAATGAAAATTCTTCTGCAAGTATCGCACGTAAAATTTCCTCTTGAGAGTACTTTGAGTTGATTTTTCCATTATTATTTTTTTTGAATTTTTTATTACCCTTTGAAAAGAATTCTGCGACAATCATAAACCGGTTACTGGAACTTCCTTTGCGTTTTCTTAACCAGGTTTGAACACATTTTTCTTTCCGCTTTCGATAGTAAACATACATTTTTTGCTGCAGTCATTTAGGTAAACTTATGATTCATGTAGAGTCACAATGTAATTCCATTTATGCTTTGCTAAACAGTTTTTACATGATTTACAAGTTGGTCTGCGTTCAGCCACATGCTTCGGCTAAAGCTATTTAACATTATGCTTTTTATAGCCGTAAATTTTGATTTATTATTTTATTTACTGTTGGTATAGATTCTTTGCAATTGATTTCTTCATCGGAGAATTTGCTCTTATTACGAAATATTTAAATGTAGAAACGTTAGAAACAGGACTTACCTTTTTCGCGTATTCGTTTGAAAACTTCTTCCCATCTAGAAGTAGTGACTAATGGTTTTCCCGTTTCCGCTTGATAATGTTGAATATTTTTCGATTAGAAATTGTTATACCATGCATTTCATAACGTTTTCGAATGAAGGAATAAAAATGTTTCTCATTGAAAAGCGCAAAATTTATCCTTCAATTAACAGTTTGTTCACATGCGATATTTTGAAAGAAGAATGAATTAAAAAATAGTAGATTATACTTCTCATTTAAATTAATAAACTATAGCCAGAAATGTTTTTCTTCAAAGAATTTCACTTTCAAAAATCTTTATCAAAATAGTTCCAAGAGTCTGTAAACACCTTCTACACGCATGTAGGTTGCGCGATTGGCAGCTCAGGGCTGCAACTACTATTCTGACTACAGCTATGCTCTAAAGCAAAAAAAAATAACAATGCATCACTAATATGGTCTAAAGGAATGATTTTCTGAGTGGTTGAATTTTTCCTTAGGACATAGCTAACAGTATAAAAGTACAAGTATATTACCAAAATTTTAAAGAATGCAAACAAAGGTTACCTTTTCTCAGAATTTCTGGTGACCAAATAAATATTCGTTTAAAATTTAAGGGGGATCATGCATTCAGTGAAATCTTATTTTCAGTAAATATGTTTTATGCATGATGCTGTTAGCATTTTACATTGAATTATTCCATATGTCAGCCACTTGTCATACTTTACATTTCTATATAAATTGATCTGATTTTAATACTTATATGAAACCGGAAGAATGAAAAACCTATCTCTTAAAAACTCTTACCAGACATCCTATAAGGCTATAGGCATTACGATTTCAAGGCTGCCAGGAACTATCAAATATATTAAGATATATTTTTTTTAAAAAGGAAAGCCTGAATGAATTCAGATTTTAGCGTTTCACCAGAGGTTCTGTTAAAGACTTTTATGCTCTTGTTGAGTTCGTAGTTTATTTGTTTGCTTTTCCCTTCCTCCTTATGCTTTCACTGCCTCTTACTGAGACGACATTTGTTTTTATCTAGTTGAATTTAAACGCTACATTTTTGCATTTACGTCATATAAAATTAAACAGCAAAATCACGATTTTTTAAAGCATTCTTAACAGTTCGGGATACACGGTTGCCAAACATTTACTAACCCAGAAGATTAAATATTCCTAAGTCTCACTTTTGCGTCAAATCATTTTTGTTGTCCTTCTCACTTTTCAAACAGCTAGCTGCTGCCCCTGACAGACGCCTAAAATAGTTACTGTAAATAAAGATATATAATGCTTATAGTAAACTCAGTAAATGTAATTTCACTGGTCCGGCTGGTAGTTAATAAAAGAAGTAAAAGTATGCGTTTATTATTTTTAAATAACCTGGTTTGTTATTAAATAACAAGCAAATTAAATTTAAAAGAAAAGTTAAATATTTTACATTTCGCCAAATGGCAACGAACTGGCACGTAAAAGTTAAAATATTTGATAAATAATATTTTTAGAGCTCCCAATAAAGTGTTAAATGTTATCATATATTTTTTATGCTTGCTATATTATTTCCTTAAAAATAATCTATAGAGATATCATTTGATGGAAACTTTTTACCGTGCTGCCATGCCTAACATTTGTTTTTTAATATATTATTTCTTTATAAAATATGTACGGCCACAACATTTGGAAGCAACATTTGCAAATTGATACGAACACAAAATGAAGTTTGAGACTAATAGGATTTCTGATGCTGATAATGATTTAATACAAATAGTATTTTTGTTTTGAGAAAAGATAGGATTATAGACGCATGAGAATCATGCCGACGTAGAAAATAGAACAGGCAAATCGACAACATTCTATTCGGCGTAAAGTTTCTCATAGTAAAGTTTCAAAATCTCAATCGATTTCGAGGGCAAAACGGGTCCCCCTTCATCTGGAGCAAAAAATTCTGCAAATGGCGCAAACGGGTAAACGATCCAAACAGTAAGAAAATTCTCAAAAATGCCGGTTGGTAGCAAAAATCAAGGCCCAAGAGAATCACGCCGACGTGAAAAATAGAACAGGCAAATCGACAACCTTGTATTCGCCTTAATTTTGTAAAATCTCAATCGATTTCGAGGGCAAAACTTGTCTCTCTTCATCAGGAACAAAGAATTCTGCGAATTGCAGAAAGGGGATCCATTTTGCCCTCGAAATGGATTGAGAATTCACAAAATTTACGCCGAATACAAGGTTGTCGATTTGCATGTTCTATAGGATTATAGGTTTTAAAGACATAATACATGAATGATTTCCCTTAAAAATACATAATTCATTGTAGGTTGACCATGTCAAAATCAAGAACTTCAACTTTTAATCAATTTTCCGAAGATCACAAAAATTCCGTTTTTACAACATATGAGTTATAGTTAAGAAAAGTTTTTTCTGTATCCGCAATTATAATTTTTACAAATACATTATTTAATTAAGATTTCCTGAATTGTTTAGAACTTTTTTTCACGTGATGTAGCAGCGATCTTCTTATTGAAGCTTCCGCTATTCCAGCCTAAGACATTCACTGAAGAGCTAAAATATTATGACCACCGACTCAATAACACGTTGTGCGAAATTTGACCTGCAAAACAGCTACAACCTGCATTGGCGTGGATGCTTGGTAGATGGTTGGAGACAAGTTTTACCAAATGTCTAAGCAGCGGTTGCGAAAAGTCAAGATATTGCGACATGGCGGTGTTTGAGTTCTGAGCTGCTCCTCCATGGTGTCCCAAAAGTGCTCTATCGGGTTTTTTAGTGAGGACTCATTGGAATTCATCCTTATGCTCCTCGAACAACTCCAACATAATCCGAGCCTTCTGACATGGGGCGTTGCCCTGCTGGAAGATTCCACTTCCAGTTAAAGAAATAGACGACATGTAAGGGTGCAACTGATCCGCAAGAATGTTCAGATAGTCCGCATTTTCATGGTCTGTTCCACCACAACTAACAGTCTCAGAGTAGCTCATGAGAACCTCCCACAAAGTATAATACCGCCACCACCGCCTGTGTATGACTTGTTGTACAGGGAAGAGAGAAAAAACTATTTGCCTTGAAGATGGTGTACCCTGAAGACCATAGTCATGATGAATGAGAAATTGTGATTCATCCGACCAGACAACTCTCTTCGCCAGTCACTTCAATTCACTTCGCATATTCGCTTCTAAGATCCCGGCGACGATATCCATGTTCGATGTTACGGTCGTCTCGTACACCATGGATTTCATGTATCATGCTGAAACCAGATGTTTCGGCGTGTAGCTGCTGGAACATCAACCATGAGATCCGGCAACACTCTTTTTAAAACACAACAGCACTTAACTTCTCCATCTCATTCGAGACTATAATTCATCTCAGCCTTCATTCTTGCGCTTTCCACAAATCGACACGCGCGAAATGCAAATGAATTGGGGAGAAACGTAGGCGGCACGTTCTCCTTTTGCAGCCGTCGTTATAATACCAATATGCTCAACACAGAATATAGGAAAACCACTAGAGTAAATATAAAGTCCAATATTATAATTCCTAAATTTTTCGAAGGTTCTATTTCGGCAATTTTGATAAATCTGAGAGACCACGGAAGCGAAATTTGGCTTATGCGTTGCTTCGAAATTTACACTAAATCAGATGATAGCTAAATATTAAATCAGTCATGATAAACCTATCAGACTGATCAGATTACCATTTGAGAAACACATGCTTAGCTAATTTGCAATTTTTAGCCTTTTTGAAATATGTTCTGAGATTCAAAAGAGTAGAGTAAGTGCATAAGGCTTCAGACCGACACTTTTTCAACTTTTACCTGCCCAACCCAGCATTGTATGTAGCTGAATCTGTTTAAGATACTAACATAAAAACATTTCCAGCGCCTTTCAAACTTCTGCCTATTAGGATGGCTCTAGGCGATGCTTTTATTATTCACTCTTTGAATCTCTTCTTTTCAAAGCACTTTGAAATGCAATGGAAGAGATTTTTATCGAGTTTTATGACAGGGCTTTAATAGCATTTCTTTTTCTAGAAGAGAAAAACAAAAGTTTATTGCCTTTGTGTGTGTGTATGTGTGTGTTTAAGCAGCTAAAGTACTCCTACAATTCTCTAGTTCACGCACATTTTGTTAATTTAAGGATGTTCTTTCGCTGCTTGAGAGACAGAATCATTTTCTTCCATTCATTTAAGTAGAAGAAAGAGATTCTTTGTAGGTTGTAGTCTTTCTTTGTTCTATGTTGCCTTATATTCGTCAATAGAATAGTTTCTTTCGTAGCAAGTCTTTCAGGGATCTTTTTCATAATCAGCGAATTTTTTCGTTCCTCACTTCATATTTAAATTCAGATTTAGTAATAATGACTTTAGTGCATCTGCTAATAATTTAATTCATGAAATAAATAAAAGTACTGCAATGCTTTGAGAAAGATATTTTTCTGGAGCTGTAAAAGCAATACATGAACCAGGGGAACAGGCTACAAGCTCTACATTAGTTGACGCAAGCTGATAATTACGAGAAATAGATCTGTATGATAGCGTACAGGATAATTTCAATAACATTGGTTTTGCAAAGATGAAACTATAACGTGACACACCAGTTTAGGGCCATTTCAAAGCTTGCATGGGATTGTATTAATGTACTTATTTAGTTGACTATCTACCTAACTATTCATCAATCCATGTGCTTAGAATGGTCGTAAATTATTCAGAGTATGTTTTTAATGATGAATCTTCACTGATACAAAAGAACATATAAATCAGTTTGTTAAAATTTAAAGGAATTTAATGTGGATTCATTTAAAGTACATGCAATTTTCCAGAGCATATTCAATTTGTTATGACGTGTACACCAGAATTTCGGCCATTATGTTTTTAATGATACCAACAATTCCTTATTAAAATTCAATACTGCTGTATAATTTCTTGCTTAACTATCTTCTCTCACAAATTCCTCACTTCGAAACTCAGGGATATCATGTTGACTAAATTTTTTAGTCAGTTCAGTCTCCTTATATGAGTATTCTAGATTTCGTTATACGACAATTGGGAGAAAGATACTTTCACACTCAGTTCTTTGATACTGCTGAATTTAAGTAATGAGTTAGGGAACACATTAAAACCATAACGCCCAAAATGCGTCTTAGCACTTTGAACATAACTGGAGTATACGTAGTTAAAAACGAAGCTTTACTATTTGTACATTGCTTTAAAATTTAGTTTAATTTCAGAGGTTGCTTGAATTGCCGTATACTTTTACGCATAATGTATTTATGTATGTTTTCATTTTATTATTTACTATTCATCACTGAAATGAGAGCTAATTTATTGTTACGTGACATAAACTGAATGTTTTGAAGAAATGAGAAATGTTTGACGTATTCGTGAAGTTAGAAGAAGAGAAAAATATTATCGGAATTGCTTCGGTAAGCAATTACTTGCAGGAGATATGCGAATTGAAAATCTCAAGAAGTCGGTTAGTTTTGGCCACATGAGCGAAGGGACGCCTAAGGCATATTTTGGTTGTATTTTTCTCTCTTTCTTGAAGCGTTGTGGCCTATTGATTCATTTTTATACGAACATGTGAAATGACTTATACAAAAGGATCTTGAATACTGCAGAAAAGATCAGTTTACGCATCAAATGAGTCTTTGATAACATTCGATGATGTCAGGTATGTTTATGTGTACCACTCCTAAGTTTAACCGTGAACTGTTAAATGGAAAAATAATGTCTATAAAGAACTACACACAAGTTAATTTTGTCTTTCTGTAAGTACTTCCTTTGTGCATATATACAGCGATGGATATGACGTTTCCATTTCTGAAATCTGTACAAGAACTCATTTAGAGAAAACCTATTGAGCATACTTATCTCGTATTATGTTACGTAAATTTTATATTAAAATAGATTAAATTTAATATTGGGAACAGCTAAAAAATTGCAAGGAACTCAGTTGAAATAACATGATGATCTAGAGTGATAACTGCTTTTTTTCGCCTGAAAATAAAGCGGCGTAGTGGTGTGTATGAAGTATAATTATGCTCGTTTGCCTCTACGTCCTTCGATCAGCTTCACGCCATTTTTGAATCTCTTAACGCTATTCAAATACCTTCACCTTATCCACTTCGTTTTTACTAATTATGCTAGTTTCTACTTTTCTGACGTTTCAGTAACAGTATTTTTCAGGTAAAATTTCACTCTAATACGATGATATAAAATTCGATCACCAGGTTTGATGCTAAAGTGCACACACAGATATCTATTTCCTAACCAATAACGAAACTAACACTCATCTTTTCTCATTTTAAATTTTACATGTATATTAATTTGGGGAAGCGCAAACATGAATACTCATATGATTTTCTATACATTATATTTTTAGAAAGAAAATCCTCTATAAAAGCATCCATTTGGCAGATAGTTCTAGATATTTTTTTACTTTTGTTTTTAATTGATTTTTGAGAGGGGAGGGTAATAAATAAACGAACAGACATCTAATTTTGCTATGATTTCATCAATGGTGGCAATACGTTTTCATTCTTGAAATTAAATTCTCTCACTTTGCAATTATATGAAGATCTCAGTAACATGAAAAAATGAAAACTATTTTATGAATAAAATCTAAACATTGTTTAAAAATGTTTTATATAATTATTTAATGTTTAATTAGTTTTAAATTTTTGGTAACCGTTGATTTTACTTTTGTATTTCATTAACATTTGTTTTTTCTTTCTTGAAATAGAAAAAAAATCTGTAACCACGATCTGTTGTAAAAACTTATTATGTCATCGTCAGACATTTTCTTGTTTAATTTTATTGTATCGTTCCATTAAATTTTATCGTACTCAAAGTTCTTTACTATAACAGAAAAATCGCTTCAAATGCGTTTAGTAATAAAAGAAGATAAAAGATAAAAGAAGTATTGTGATCGCGAAAGATTTCGGGTATCATATTTCAACAGGAATATTCATTTTGACCGCTCCCGAATACATTTAGATAATATTTTTGCTTGGCATACGTATGTACGGACAGAACAAAAGGACTCTTTTGTTCCAAAACGGATTGTAAAATGAATTTAACATGTATTCAGAAAAAGGTTTTCTCGTGACGTCTGTACGTACGTACATATTGTCGGAAATCAGAACCGCCAGCGAGGTGACGTCATCTGCCGCCAACCCAGCGCAGCGCAGAGCAGCGGAGACAAGAGCCAGAGGCAGACGAGTACCAGACGTGATATGGAACAGACGAGTTCCATCGAGGCTTAGGCGCTTAGGTTCCGGGTCCAAGCGGACGATGCTTGTCTATAGCTAGCATTGGATGAGAATAGACATTCTCTCAAGGCATGAGCTTACGTGCCTGTAGGACTGTTAGAAACTGATAGTGTGCGAGAATTACTCAGTATTACACGAAATGTTATGGACTTAACAAGTCTTTGTGGGGTTACCGTTACCTTTAGTTATGTCAATTTATCATGCTATATTATCATGCCATCTTTTATCATCTTTCATTCATACTAATAATTTCGTAATAAATTTACTTTATACTTATCTCGTGCTCTTGATCCTGTAACCCTACAATTTATGGCGCCCAAAGTGGGGCGAATCAACCATGAACCTAACGGAGTGTTCTGAGTATGTGAAGTGCGATTTGTTCGACTACAAGTGCTCTAGTGATTATGAATTCAATTGAACTGTGATTTCTGACTAAGTGTTAGGAAATTATTTGAAGTTTAGATTATTATTTTATGGTGTTTGGATTACCAGTTCGTTTATCTGTCGGGTATGTAGAAACTTTCTTTTCAATATGAAGTTAGTTGAAATTTCAGAATTGGAAGCAGCTTTAAAGAACTGAAGTTAGTTGAAATTTCAGAATTGCAAGCAGCTTTAAAGAACAGTAAAACTTCTGAAATCAAAACTTTGCATAAACTTATTTTTAACACTGGAGGCGACAGAAACAATAGGAAAAGATTACGGGAATTTCCTGGCTTTACATTTAAGCCAGATTCTGAAGAATTTAACAAGAAAGTAGATATAGTACAGAATGGCTTTACTTTAAATGAGCTAATTAAAGTTTGTAATGTACTATGCATAAATTCAGAGGGTTCGAAAACGGAAGTAGTAACCCGAATTGTCTCTTTTCTGTGTGATTTATCTGTATTATTTGAAAATATTTTGCATGAATAAAATAGTGATACTGAAGACGAAACCATTAATAGAATTTCTGAAGTAATGCTTGATGATAATCAAAGATATCGTCCTGGTTTTAACGCGTCTCAAGTAAATAACAGTGTGCAGCTTAATTCAAGATTATTTTAAACCTCATATTAGTTTTTCGGATATTGAAAGTATTATTAATCCCTTTTCGGGTAATGCATATGAAAATATTGACAAATGGATTGACGAATTTGAAGATGTTATAAATTCTTTAAAATTAAGTGATTTGCATAAATTAGTTTTCGCTAAAAGGTCATTAAAAGGTAAAGCGAAACTACTTGTACAGAGTGAACCTAAAATAAATGACTGGTGCAAGTTAAAAAATCTTTTGAATTCGAATTTGGTAAAGTTTTTAATTCAGCTGAATTGCATGAAATGTTTTGTAAGCGTAAATTAATGCCTAATGAAGCTTTAGATGAGTATTTTTTGAAAATGTAAGAAATGTGTTCGCGAGGTAACATAGAAGATGCTTCGTTAATTAAATATGTCATAGACGGTATTCCAGATTCGGTGGTTAGGAAAACTATACTCTATGGTCGCGAAACAATACCTGAATTTAAACAAAGGCTAAAAATTTATGACAAAATGAGGGCAGATAATGATAAGTTTAATAACCAGAAATCGAAAGTAGACATGCAAACTAGGGTTAGGTGTAAGCCTAATGCGTCATCAAATTGAAATCAACCCAACGTAAATAAAGTAAAGTGCGGTTTCGCAGCTGAGGATGATGGTTCGGTAAAAACCATCGAAACTAGTCCTGTGAAAATATTGAGAATATTACGCTGATTTTTGTTGTTTTGACTTCTGAATTAGTTTCGTTCGGCGTGTTATTGTGTCTTAAAGTGAAGTGTTTAAACTGCAATGAACTGGGTGAATTATCTGAGTGTAAAAACAAATCAAGTGGAGTAAAATGTTTCAAATGTAAGAAGTTCGGACATAAGTCGACCGACTGTCAAAACGAAATTAGCGAGAAGCAAACATCGTTGGTTCAGAAAATTCCAGATAACGGTAGAATTATGAAAACTGTAGAAATAAATAATTATTTAGTTGATAGTCTAGTTGACACTGGTTCAGATGTTACAATATGCAGTGTAGAGTTACATACAAAAATTGGTTCTGCGAAATTAAATCCTAGTGAAATAGTATTGATCGGTATCGAGGCGAAGGAAAATTCTCCGGTTGGCTTTTTTTATTTCTGATATTTTAATTGATGGTTTTTCACTTCATACGAAAATTTATGTTGTTAAATCATTATGTAATCAAATTGTGTTAGGTTTGGATATAATAAATCAGTTAAACTTATCCTTCGCTGAGAATGGCCTTCAAATAATCTCTCAACGGAATAAAAGTAATGTGAATTTTATAACAGCTGAGTCATCTCAGACTGCCAATGGTAACAATTGTTGTGTTATGGGAAATTTGAATATCGCCGTGCCATTTAGGAATGTTTATGATCTTTCGCAATCATCTAGCGTTTCTTTTAATGTAAACAGTGAGAGTTCTTTTATCCCTGAAAGCGGAAGTAACTTGGAATCTAATTATGTTGCTCATGTGGTGAATGCTATTTCTGTCAACGAGATTGATTTAAGTCATATTTCGAATGCCAAACATAAAGAAAGACTGTGTAAATTAATTAATTCGTACCAGCCTCAAAAAGTAAACAATCGGATTTCAAGATGCAAATAAATTTAAGTGATGATATTCCGGTCTGTCAAAATCGAAGATACATGTCTTTCGCGGAACAAAAGATTGTTGACGAGCAAATTAAAGAATGGTTAAAAGATGGTAAAGTAAAGCCTAATTATTCTAATTATTCAGCACCTATAGTTTTGTGTAACAAGAAGGATGGTTCTAAAAGATTATGCGTTGACTTTTGGAAATTAAATAAGAAGATTATTAAAGACAAATTTCCACTGCCTTTAATTCCAGAAATTCTCGATCATTCTGTCAAAATCGAAGATACATGTCTTTCGCGGAACAAAAGATTGTTGACGAGCAAATTAAAGAATGGTTAAAAGATGGTAAAGTAAAGCCTAATTTTTGCAAAATGTCAATAAATTTCCGTATTCTTGGTAATTTGTAAAGTTTAAAATTAAGGTTGTAGTTTAGGTTTAGCGCCAAAATACTCAAAATATATTATTATTGTATACATTTTATTGTATGCGGTGTAGATGAGAAATGCACGAAATACACCGCATTCGTGACACACAATGGTATTTACGAATTTCTTAAAACTCCTTTTGGTTTATGTATTGGCCCAAATGTTTTTCAAAGGTATATTTATTCAGCGTTTATAAATACTCAAAATATATTATTATTGTATACATTTTATTGTATGCGGTGGGGAAGGGGGCGCGATGAAAATTATGATTGAAAATTGGGCCGTGAATACTAAAAGGTTGAGAAACACTGACTTAGACATAGATAAGAAATGCACGAAACACCGCATACGTGACACACAATGGTATTTACGAATTTCTTAAAGCTGCATTTGGTTTATGTATTAGCCCAAATGTTTTTCGAAGGTATATCTATTCGGTGTTTCGAGACTTGCTAAATGAAGGTGTACTAACTATTTATGTGGATGATATAATTGTACCAGCTAAGGATGAAGTTGAATGTTTAGAAAATTAGAGAAAGTCTTCAAAACCGCCTAAATTACAGAAAGTCTTCAAAACCGCTTCGGAATACGGATTGCAAATAAATTTCAGAAAGTGCCACTTCTTAAAGAAAAAATTGAATTTTGGGGACATGTAATTTAAAACGGAACTATTAGACCATCACTTTCCAAAACTGTTGCGGTCCAAAAGTTTCCACAACCACATAACTGTAAACAACTACAAAGGTTTTTAGGACTAACGGGATATTTTCGTAAATTCATTCCACACTATGCTAAGATAGACAAACCTCTTAGTGATTTACTTAGAAAAGGTACTGGTTTTCAGTTCGATTCTGAACAACGAGACGCTTTTTGTAAATTAAAAGAAATTCTCTCTCAAGCACCTGTTCTACACATATTTAAGCAAGGATATCCATTAGAACTATATCCCGATGCTTAGTCAAGGATTTGGTGCTGTACTACTCCAATTGTCTGACGATGGTAGTTATCACCCAATCCAGTGTATGAGTAAGAAAACTTCACCACAGCAAGAAAAATTCTGTAGTTACGAACTAGAAGCCCTTGCAGTTATAGAAGCACTTAAAAGTTTAGAAACTATTGTTAGACTCCAAAATTGTAACTGATTGTAGCGCTTTTCAGAAAACTTTGGATAGGAAAGATTTAACTCCTAAGATTGCAAGATGGGCAATGTTCATTGAAGAATTCGATTACGAAATTGTACATGGTTCAGGAAATCAAATGAAACATGCTGATGCTTTAAGTAGGAATGCTTTAACTTTGACATCATATACAACCGATGTAACTGAGAAAATTCGTTTAGCACAAGAACAAAATGAAGATGAGCATGTGAAATTGATTAAGAATTTAGTCGAGAAAGGAGAAGAAAATGGATTCTTTCTGAGAAATGATATTTTGTTCAAATTGGAAAATGGAAAAAATCTGCTAGTAGTGTCAGGAACGTTACAAAACGAAATCATACAGAAGGTACATAAAAGAGGTCACTTTGCTACAGAGAAAACTGCAAATGCTGTAGAGCAAGAATTATATATTCCTAGACTGAAAGGCAAAGTTGAAAAGGTAATTTCTAATTGCATAGAATGTATACTATACAACAAAAAGCAGGGAAAATCAGAAAGATTTCTTCATCCTCTACCAAAGGAAAACGTTTCCTTAAGTACGTACCATGTCGACTTTATTGCACCACTTCCATCAACGAACAAAAGACACCAGCACATTTTATCCGTGATCGATGCTTTTACGAAATTTACTTGGTTCTACCCAATGAAGTCACCAACTGTGCAAGAAGTTATTTCAAAATTGAGGCAACAACAGACTGTATTTGGAAATCCCGCTAGAATTATATCTGACCGAGGTAGTGCCTTTACATCGAAAAAATTTACAGCTTATTGTGCTGAAGAAAGAATAGATAATGTCAAAATTACTACCGGTATTTCAAGAGGCAACGGACAGATTGAGCGAATCCATAGGATTTTGAGTCCTGTCTTGTCAAAGTTATCACACAAAGATTCAACAAAATGGTTTAAATATGTTCCAGATGTCCAAAAAATAATCAATAGTACAACTACGAGAAGCACGAAGTATTCACCTTTTGAACTGCTCATAGGTCAGAAAATGAAGAACAAGGAAGATCTGAGGATCAGGGAGAAATTGAATGAAGAATATATAAAGCAGTTGATGCAAGAACGTGATGAAATGAGGGAAGATGCAAAAAACAATATTTTGAAGCTACAACAAGAGAATCACAAACAGTTTAACAAAAGACGGAAGAAACGGAGACTATACAAGATTGGCGACTTGGTAGCTATTCAACGAACTCGGAATGGGACTGGTTTGAAACTACGACCTAAATTTCACGGACCGTACAAAGTCATAGCCATTAAGTCGAATGACAAATACGAAGTCGAAAAAGTAGGATGCCATGAAGGACCAAATATGACATCTACTGCGGCTGACCATATGAAGCCATGGTCAAATAACTGATGATTGTATCAGCTCAAATTTAAGGACCTGATACTCTTTTTTTCTTTTCTTTTTTTATTATTTTTACAGGTACCCCATGATGATAGTGATGTCCATACAACAGACATCCTGGGCGATGTCTCCCAAGATGGCCGACTGTGGGAAATCAGAACCGCCAGCGAGGTGACGTCATCTGCCGCCAGCCCAGCGCAGCGCAGAGCAGCGGAGACAACACCATAGGCAGACGAGTACCAGACGTGGTATGGAACAGACGAGTTCCATCGAGGCTTCGACGCTTAGGTTCCGGGTCCAAGCGGACGATGCTTGTCTAGAGTTAGCCATGGATAAGAATAGACGTATTCTCTCAAGGCATGAGCTTACGTGCCTGTACAACTGTTAGAGACTGATAGTGTGCAAGAATTACTCAGTATTACACGAAATGTTATGGACTTAACATGTCTTTGTGGGGTTACATTTACATTTAATTACGTCAATTTATCATGTTATATTATCATCCCATCGTTTATCATCTTTCATTCATGCTAGTAATTTCGTAATAAATTTACTTTGTACTTATCTCGTGCTCTTGATCCTGTAACCTTACAATATGTATGTATGCATCTCGTACAACTCAGAAACGATTAGTGTTAGAAAGTGAAACACATTTATACCTATCTATACCAATCACTGCACCCGTTTTAAAAGTCCTTATCCGGCATTTATTTTCACAATCATTTGTTGTAATCTTATAATTCCAGTTACGAAGTGCTTTAAATGACGAAAATATTCATGTTTGGGCAAGGTCAAATTTAAAAAAAAATTATTAATTTTTGACAAATAGCGAAATCTAATTACATATATAACAAAAAAAAGTTATATTTGTAGTTAGTCTAAAAATAAATATGAAACGATATTTAATATCAGTTCCCTGTTGCTCTAGAAAGAACAGATGATAAGAAAATTATGAGCTGTCCATATCAGATTTTTTTTAAATCAAAAGCTAAAATATTTGACATTACTTCATTCCATGAATCTTCGATAAACATATGGCATGAAAAACATTGGGTTTAAATTTCCCCAGTATCAGATATCATTTTCATGTATAGATATTTCATGGAAATTTATAGTTTTCTATATTTCAAGAGATAGAAATACTGCCATATCCACAAGTTATTATTCATTTGCTCAGTATGGCGAGGAAAATAAAAAATAAAGAAGTGGTAAATTTTTCAAACTGATAAAATGGTGCTTTTACATACAACAGAGATGCTGCAGCATGAAAATATATATTTTGTCTTTCAAACTTATCATTTTAGGATTTACACACTTCGAACAACGAATAAACATATTTGCAAGTCTATAAGATTTTACTCGAAGGAAATATCATGAGGAAATATTAAATGCTTTTAAAAATTTCCATTTTCCAGATTTATTTCGAATTAGATTCTCAGATTCTTCCAAGTTCATATCTGAAATAAGCTATTATAGGATTTTATTGACCACTATTACATCATTCCGAAGATATTATGTTTTCCTGTCACCATAGAACAGGCAAACTAATCTGCATTATATATGTCAGAAGCAAAATAAACTTTCATAAGCTCAAGTGAACTTAATTTTTGTACTTTAATGCAAATTTATCACTAATATATTTCTTCTTGCAACACTTAAACGTTTGTCTGAGTTTTAAGGGATCAATCCAAACACAATAAGTAGCAAAGTTATGTAAATTGAATATGTTGATGAATTGCTTTCTTTAAAATAAGCTCTGCACTTATAAAATTACTTGTCATAGTGTCTATAAAGTTTTGCAGTGTTTTTTTAGTATTAAATAAGAATTTTTTTAACATTAACATAAGAATTTTTTTAACATTAACATAAGAGCTTCGGCATCTTCCTATAGCAGAAAGCTTTGAAGATGAAAATCAGAAAGAGCCTGCTACATCTTTCTGACTATCAACATTTATATTCAACTTTTTCTAAAAATGGCAATATTATAATCCAAAGAATACTTTCTAAGAATTAGAACTCAAGCATCCATTTATTTCAGCTTCTAAAATGGGAAATGAATAGTTGTTAGTGTAAAGCAACCTTGATCCGATACAGAATCTTTAACAAAATATAATCAACTGAAGCAAGACCTATTCTTTTACAGCTAAGGTATCACAAATCAACAAATGGCAACACAATGTCGAATCTCACTGAAAGTTTCAAGCTGTCAGGATAGGCAAATTTAATCATGACTTCTGACAAAATAATCCTTTTCCACAAAAGAAAGCTTCTGATAAGCTGAGACATTTTCTGGAACTCGTCAGTGACTACGAAGAGCCTTTTTTTCTATTGGGAAACTAAAGTTTCGTAAAGTAGAACTGTCTCTAGAGTTGGTTAGACTAACTCTCAGAAAAACTAAATTTGTGTCAGCTTCGTTCGTAAGCTTATTTTTCAATAAGTTTAGAAAAGGCGAAAGGAATTTTCCTTTTCCCTCTGTCTTTCAATGCTGAACGTTGACAAAATTGTGGCATTTCTGGAATTATTTTTTGTTTTCGCAGAGAAAGAGAAAGGTGGCAGAAAACTCGATTATCTTCCTCAGCCTTTAAAACGTGAATAATTCTAATTTATTTATTTATATTTTATTTATGGACTGACCTCATATATACATTAATGATGGCTATTAAATACTCTCACCTCCAGGAAAAATTCTCAAATATTCAAATTTTGGAAAACATTCATTTGGAAACATTTTACATTTTGTTAAATAGAAGTAAATTATTTACAGATTTGAGAGTTGTTGAAAAATCTCTAGGAAAAGGGAAAGTGTAGTTAAATCAAGCATTGACAGTGTTTATATTATTTTATGGAAGTAATAGTTTCCTATTAAATATGGTTCGGACTCAAAAGCGACATCGCATCATAGTTGTTTATGATTTGATTTTTTTTCTTAAATTACACACCAAATTTAACATATTTTTTGATGTAGGCTTTTCAGAAATAAATACGGGATGGATTCTTTAAAACTATTGCAAGTCGCAATCTACCTTCAGGCACAATTCTAACAGTTTCGATTCCATAACAAGAAAAGCGACTACTTTTGAGAATGGCAGTTGATAAGTTGCAAGCGTCGGTGAAGAGATAAACAAATGTATCAGAATAAAAGATCCCTTTCCTTGTGGTAAGGAAGAAATGTTTCCCGCCATGTTAATGAACCAAATCATTTCAAAGCCACAGGTGGCTTACTGTGGAAGAAAGGATGTTGCTTTCAAACTAAAGGCTTTCTCTTTGTGCATGATTATCGAAAAGTCTAGAAGCTGAAAGTATGGAAAGTTAAAATTCCTATGTCTCAAGTAGCTCCGTTATACGTGAAGTTCAGATTTTTCAACTCGCTCTGGAAACTGGTTTTGGAGAAAAGAAAACTGGTTTTGGAGCAGCGCCAGATGTGTTAGACGTTTGCGTTAGCTCATAAAAAGATTATTGTGAACAGTCCTTAAGGGATCAGATCAAAACCGTTCCCTCACTGAAGCGAATCACTTCTTTTTAATGATTCACCGCTCACTAACAATGACCTTAATGAATGCGCCCGGAAAGGACGTCGATCAAGAGCGGTGTAGAAAGATGAGGTAAAAGCAGAAAGAATCAAATAAGGAGTGTGACCAATGGCATCAACGCAACTAAACTGTTCACCTCCTAGACTGATTTCTTTCAATTGTACTTCTGATATTTCCCAGAAACACCTTTTTACAGAGAACAACAATAAAACTCTGGAATAAAGAATGCTAAAAGTTAAAAAATGATGAAAACTAAATTCACTTTTATTCCAGATTATATTATTTTATTACTATAATAGTATTTTGTTGCTACTACAAAGCACAGTGAACAAATAAATTGCTAGATTGGAGGCAGATTCCAAAGAACAGGAACCTGTCTGCTGGCAATACCGCATTTTCCATTTTTTATCTTTGACGAAAGGATACCAAATATCGCTATGTTATTCTATGCGGTAGGGCCACATTTCATTCTATAATCTGGAAAGAATACATTAGATAGAAAATTTATATTTATAAACATATACTAATTCTTAAAAAGATTAAGGAGAAATTCACAGCTCTTGAGTACGAGACGTTAGAATATCAGTAAAATAAAAATATAATTTATTATTTGACATAAATGTTACAATAATATCGTACAAAAATGCAATACCTAATATATATAGCTATGGCACAGTATTCAAAGAATTGAAAAGAAACTCAAAGGAAGAACTCCGAGTAATCGAAAAAAATTAATAATCAAGATTCCACAGGAACCAGATCTGCGGCTAGAGCAGGAGCGCTGGAGTGATGAAAAGAGAGAAAACTAAAGGTTCCGTTGAAATCAGATCCTCGGCTAGAGAAGACGCGATGAGCAAAGTGAATAATCTAGACTCCAAAGGACCCAAATCTGCGACTAGAAAAGGAGGGCCAGAGCGCTGACAGCTGGGAATTCGAAGAGCAAACTGAGCACCTGTAATCTACGTACTTTAAACAGGTCTTCGCACTCCCAGATAGGAAAAGAACTCCGCCCATTTGCCAAAAAGGATGGACAATTTCGCTGAGATGTGTCGGTTTTTTTAATGTTTTGTTTTTAAAATACTACATGGAATACAAGCAAACCAAAAGCATTAATACATACATGTGTATCTCATACACACATAAAGAAGGTCAGAGTTTTTTACAGTAAATAACAAAGGGAATAAGGCTATTGTTTACACAAGACGAATCAAAATTTTGTCGCGCGTCCCATTAAGAGCTATCCAAGAATTCTTAAAGAACTACCGGTCCGATTTCCCTGGATCGGTTATCACTCGAGCAGTAAAATGAATCGGTTCTTTGAATGAGTTTCGAAGCGGATCATTTATCTCTACTTTGGAATGATAAAGAAATAAATTGTAGGCATATTGTCTACTAGGCATATTATTTTAATACATAGTTCCTCAGTTACATTGGGACAGTGCGGTAGAGAATTTTGATAAAAAGTTAATCTCTTTTCTCAGACCAAATAAGGAAAACCCGGTGCATAATTGTATTTGGCCCAGACTTCAAATAGCTTGGAAAAGTGGAATGATTTACAATTTGACAAATAATATGTGATGGTTGGTTGAATCAAAATTCTATTTTAATTAATAATTATATCAGTAGTTAAATAGTGAAAAACGTTTCAAAAGGCAGAACGAGAAAAAAAGGAAGAAGAAAGCTAAGTTCTAAAAAGTATCAACGAAATGAAGAGGAAAATGAAAAGAAAGCGCCGAAGATAACTGATTGAAATTATATAAGCAATGGAAGAGATAGAACGTTTATCGACTAAAAAGAAGCAAACATTAATTTTATGCTTGCTCATCCCGCAATTTCTACGGGCAACATAAATGTAGCAAAATTTGCTCATCCCCCGATATACGCGAAGTTGCGTTTTTTCTTCTATTAATAGCGCATCACGCTGTTTCAGTGTTTAACTATCAGTAAAACATTTTGTCAATGCTTAGATTTTTTTTAGCTTTTACCAAGTTACCTTTTCTTTCCAACAGATGGGACTAATTGTCCCCAAATTTCAGTAATTTGTGTAAAGTTTGCAAACTGGTATGTAAATTTGATATATGAAATAAAAATACTCAGATGTTGAAGCGCTTTAGAAACAAATGAACAATCAGATGTTTAACGCGCATGAAATGAGAGAGTTCATTATATTTTTTCCGAGCAATATAAATAGACTTGAAAGTGTTATTGGAAAATTTAGGAAACGTGTTAGGTGGAAAAGCAATGCAAAACTTAATTTTTATGTACTTCCAGGGATCAAAAGATTTGAACTAAAAATACACGTATGTGATCTGAAAGAAAGATTTTGCGGTAGGAAAAAAAGGCAATAAAAGCAAGAAATGAGGAAGCTATGTTTCAAACTTCCACAAAATCCTATACGAAAGCCACGAGCAGCAGATGACACCAAATATGCAAATAAGATTATCTGTGCTTTCTTTCCTGTAGTAATCATAAATGCTGTTTATTTGACTATTCTACACTACTACACTTTATATATATATATATATATATATGAACAGCTGCCATAGACAGCCATTTTGAAGATCTATGAATTTAACATAAGACACCAAGAAATGTTTATAATTATTATCATTAGCTTTTCTGTTATTCCCGTTCAAAGACTGCAAGCATTAGTTTGGGACATGTTGTGTAATTGCTTAATATTCATTTATAAAATATTAAACAGAACTCATTTATGACCAGATAGTTTATACATAGTTTGTTTTCACTGCATACGATTTTCAGAAAGAAAAATACTAATTTTTATACTAGTAACCACAAAGATAACTGAAATAAGTAAACAGTCGTTTTAATGATCAGTGCTGAAAATATATTTTTTAACGGAAATGGAACAAACCTTCTTTCACTTTCAATGAATTAAAAAGGGTTCTTTTTCCCCCTTCTCTCGTTTTTCTGGTAGTAATGTTTTACAGCATCGCGTGGCTTAGAAGTCTACATTTAAAGACGAAGAAATAAACTGAAGAAAAGAAAAACTTTGCAAATTACTCTCAAAAGCAGGGCCATCATTTGATGTTCCTTCGTTTCGAAACAGCGTCTACTTTTGAGGTTGCGAAAGTCGCAAAGCTGATTGGCATGTTTGAAACCGAGATCACGTGGTTTAAGGTTATTTTTCGAATTTCTACCACTCTTCGTGTTATATTTCTTCACCGGGGCTATTTAGGGCACTTTGCCATCGCTTTTATCGCCTTCTGTGTGATCGAGGTAAGTAATGGCGGCAGAGGAAGCGTTTTAAGACTGTTTTCCCCAGTTTCTACTTTTGATACTAGGAGTCTTTTTCCGCTTTCTTTTTTATTTACACATTCCCTTTTCACCAGACGGCCATTAGACGTGGCGAACGGCTGCCGAGTTGAGTTGTAAAACTTCTTACCAAAGTGCCCTTTTTAAATAGTAGAGAGCGACATGTTAATAAGAGGGGGAAAAATGTTATATTTGATCTGAGGCCACGTCTTCTGAAATACGTTTTACCGCTAAAGCGATCTTGCGCTTTTCGGCTCCAAACGTTCGACAGATCGATTTTATTGTGGATGCCCTGTTTATGATTTTCTTTGTTTTGCGAATGACAGGAATATCAAAGCAATATATACATAATTTTAAAATCATTTCTTAAACTTTAGTGAATGTGATTTTGCAGATTATCAGTGTTCAAAATGTACGATTTGCTTACTATAAAAGATGTCAATTAAATTATTTTTAAAGTTTCTGCTTAAATTTCTGTTTGGAGCTTTATTATTAATAAAAATCACTCAGTTTCGAATAGGTATTACTTTTGCATTCCAAGCACATGTGGTCAAACTGTTGTATAATACTTTTCTTAATTGTAACACTTATCTTAATTGTAATGCTTATCATAATTCAGTTATCAGTAATTGAAGTTATTAATTTGATTTTATTAGTTCATTCTTAATTTGCTCTATTGAAAAGTAATTTTTTATAGTTAATTTTTTAAAAAGGCAGTTTCGGTTAACTTCAAATTTTAGTTTGCTTGTGTTAGTTTTTTTTTCTTTTTATCCTTTAAGTGGAGTTTGGTTAACAATTAAATTGTTTTGCTCTTGAACTCTAAACTTAACTTGTTTTTATTTGTATTGTTTGTCTAATTACAGTTTAGGTTGACCCTTAAGGTCATTTTTCTTTTCAATTTTAAAGTTCTTTGATACACTAGTTTGGTGTGTAAAGTTTAATAAATTTTTCTTAAACGTACCCACCTTTCTGGTAAATCTATGAATCTGCATTTTCTGACTCTTGTGGTAATGTCGATTATGGTGTTGAAGAAACATAATTTTAGGTGTGTAATTATTATATTTCAACTGTAGAAATATTCTTTTGTATTTAATTGAATTGAGTCAGTCAAGAGCCAGATTTTTGCAACTCATTGTTTCCTATAAATTATTACATTATTATGAAATCCAACTAATAGATTTGTTTTCGAGAATTCGGGGAGGAAAATTCTTCCCGTTCCTCAAAATTCTTATCTCAGGCAGACAATTGCTTGAGAATTCCACGGAACTATTAATGTAATCTGAATATTAATTCATATCAATTTTGGAAATAAAAACTAATTAAAAACTGATTTGTTTTAATTCCTGAAGAATTTATTTATTTGCATTTTTAAAGCAAATAGCAATAACATTGTATACTGACTGAGATTCAGAAGTCAGTATGAAAATGTCATTTCCACTGCTCCTTCCTCGAACGGAAGTTAATCTTTTATCTTAAATCTTTCTGTATTGTCGAAATAGGGATTGCGATGAAAATGAAGCACTTAGAATTCAGGAACAGCCCTGAGATCGTAATATTTCTGACCTCAAGTACGATGAAAGTAGACATAGTAACAAAATTATTTTAGTTTCACATCTACCAGTATTTTACATTGCAACCACACGTTTGCTAAGATAATCGAACGAGTTCCTACAAATACTAAGCATGACAATCTACCCATTCGTCTTGTAATCTCTTTCATCTAATTAATACTTTCTGCTTCGTATTAATAGAGTAAGCATGAATTTATAATTAAAACAATATTTTATACCAGTATAAAGAATATTACGTTCAGCACTGTAGGTTTTACCACATTATGACGTACATGGTTAATTTCTTCCTCTGTTCTATGCTCCTAAAATATGGTGTGATTCAGACTTTGCTATAAAAATATAAGCCGTATTTCTAACTTTATTTTTGTATGTTTTTGAATGACATTTCATGGATGAAATGTCAAAAGCTTTCTTACTACACGCCAAACATATAACGAAAGGGACATTCTCCTAAATATACATATATGTGTATCGTAACTATAT
Source organism: Stegodyphus mimosarum (assembly GCA_000611955.2). Lineage (NCBI taxonomy): Eukaryota > Metazoa > Arthropoda > Arachnida > Araneae > Eresidae > Stegodyphus > Stegodyphus mimosarum. The sequence continues at coordinate 62,736 of KK120964.1, read as the reverse complement.
GCATCCTCACACACTCACACATGGATATTTCTGGTCAAGCCGACAATGGCTAATTTGCTTTCAGAAAGCGCAAAAGCCGAATGTCTGTCAAAAATCTCAAATTCTATATTATTGCCGTTTATATTGCATTCTTTTTTGGAAGTACAAGGAAAGAACAAGTTTTTGAAAGGGTTGTATTTCCATCTGTTTCATATACATTAAATGCATGATTTTTGCATTTAATGTATGCAACTGTGCTGTGCTTACCTAATAGTTTGTCAAGGAATCTGCGATACACCAAAAAGTAGAAATTTTTAAATTTTGTAAATCACACTGCTTTATCAAATCCGAGATATGATTGTTAATTTTTCAAATTTATAAAGCTGATCTGAGTTTTATTTATTAATTACCATTAATAATAGGATTTAGTAGCGTTTTATTTTACGTTAACGAAGTAACTAGAATTAAATTTAATTTAGTAATATTTATGATTGACAAAATACGTTCCGAAATAAGTTTGTAGCATTCATTATTTTAATTAACCAAATTATTTTTAGTTTGACCTTTCCTATTTTTAGTTTAAAGTTTCAGTTGATGGCCGAATTTAGCGCGAGCGAGATATTTATGCAAATCGCATATATCTGTTAGCAGTTTGAAAAGCAGGAGTTAACGAGGGAAAAATCAGAGCCTTGGATTTATCGCCGTAAGGCTGTGCGCGCAAAGATTTCCTCTGTCTACTGAAAGTTCGCCTTCATAGGCATTTGCAATTACCAGTGTTTGCTAGTGAAATTCGCATTATTACATTTCAATAAGAGTTAAGCTTCCCTCGCCGTCCTACTTAAGATTAAGTTAGCTATTTGAATTCGTTAACACACTTATTTCATATTATTTTAGTTCAGCCCAAGTAGTGGCTTACTCTCGAGTTGGAGAGTTGTAATTATTTGAATTAAAGGGTCACTTTAAACCCTCCTTTCTGACTCTGTAGTTCTTCAACACTAAAGGACATAGCCTAGATTTGCTCACTGTCCTCCACATAGGGTTTCGCAGCGTATGCTCACAAAGAAAGTCAAGAGATTGAAGGAGAAACCTTATAAGTTCAACGGTGTTTTGCTCAATGCTCCATAGACCAAAGTGTGTACTTGTACATTAGAAATATTTATAGATGTTTCATTACTAAAAACATCAGGTTTACTAAATATTACTGCGAAATATCCAGCTGCGGTAAGATAGCTTTCCCGCAAAGCGGACTTAGGCTTGACAGAATGGGGCAGGGAAAGGCAGGGTTGCCAGATTTTGCGCGAAATTATCCATTTGGTGACGAAATTGGCGATATGCCGTAAACGGAGCGAGAACATTCTAGAACGCATTCTCAGTGGTTTCCTCGAGAATATTCTAGAAATTAATTTAAGGCTATATATACCTTGCCTGTGCGCAGAGAGTGTAGCGTAATAGTATCTTGAAATCAATGCTGTAGTAGTGACTTGATTTCAGAGATTAGCTTGAGAGTGATCAACCGAGTCAGGAGCTCTATTTAGTGCTTTGCCGTGAAGCTGTTTTCACCATTATAACCTGAGCGCTGTGTTGCAGATTGTTTCAGCGTGTTTATCGAAGTTTTTCGACGACTGTAAACATGTCTTTGGAACTATCATGTGTAATACTGGCGAAGAAATTACGTTTTGATTCTTCATCAAGCGTTATCATCAGTTACTCCAAATCCATAAATTTGTGGAAAGCAAAAACATATATGTAATAGCTTAGAATGCGCGAGAAGACACAAATAATTTAAATGATGGTCGATGGTTCGTATAGAATGCAGAATTGGGTAGTTGCAGTGAGACGCAGCTTTTGTGACTGTTCAGCATACTTTATTCCTGGACAAATTAATTCTTCAGAGGCATATTTTGATTCATACACAATTATGGAAGCTATCTTCATCACAGCTTGAGACGTTTACTATATCTTAAGTCAAATACAATGGATGATAGGCAGAAGTGACCGGCTATGCATAAGCTAGAAGCAGCAAGCAGGAAAGTACACACATTCAGTAGAAAGGCTGGGAGAGTGTCAGAGGTTTATAGTTCTCAAAAATATTTACATTTCGACTGAGATCATATAATGGATTACAATCTTATTTATATATTCAATTGAAATCTTATTATTATATTCAATTGAAATCTCATTATATTCAATTGAAATCTGATTGGCTTCTGAACGTTCTTGCATTAGCAGCATTACTTGAGATCATATGAAACGGATTACTTTGAAATAATGCAATTCAGATCATGAGCAGTTATAAATTATAAGCAGTTGCTGTTTTAGTCCAAAAAGAAAAATAACCAAATTAAAATGAAGAAAACAAAGCGTTAATTTCAGTTAAAATAATTATAAGTTTTCTTTACCTATTTTTAGCTATATATGTTACAAAGTAAAAAACAGTTGAAAACCTAATCCAATCACATATATACACTCTTAGACAAAAAAAAACGACGCACCACGACCCACCGAGAAGATATAAAGCAAATTGGACACAAATTGATATGCATACAGGTTTCGACAGAAAAAGAAAAATTTTACATTTTGGCTGCCAATGAATGAACGGTTGTCGCTACGATTTCAGATCACAAATTTACCACGAATTTCATTCCGTGTACTCGGGTAGATAGTAACTATGCCTCTCATACAGGTGCGCGAACGATATGCGCAAATGCCAGAATTTGATAGAGGTCGTGTAGTTGGGCTCAAAGAAGCCAGTTGGTCTTATCGGCGAATAGCTCGGCATTTGAGCAGGAACGATGCCACTATTAGACGATGTCGGCAGGAATGGGTGAACCATGGCCGCACACAGCCTCAAGAAGGAAGCAGTAGGACTAGAAAAGCGACAGAACATTAAGACCGATCAATCGTCAAAGAGCCACTCACAGCCCCAGATGCATCATTATCATTGATTGTACGTGCAACTAGTGCTTCACTGACCGCAAAGACCATTCATAGACGGTTCACAGAAAGAGGGCTGAGGTCACGGCGCCCCTTGCGCCGACTACCATTGACCTCTGTACAACGTCAAGCCCGTTTGTAATGGTGTCAGGCTTATTCGCACCGGAATGTCGCTGACTGGAGTAGAATAGTCTTCAGTGATTAGTCCCGCTTTGAACTGAGCCCCGATGACCAGCGAAGGCGAGTCTGGAGACGCCCCGGACAGCGGTGTGGTACCACCGTAATTATCTTCCGGCAGACAGGCCGACAACCGGGAGTGATGGTCTGGGGTGCCATTTCGTTTCATAGTAGGACTCCTTTATTTGTCATTCGTCACAACTTTACAGCACAGCGGTACGTCGACGAAATTCTAAGGCCCCTTGTGTTGCCCTTCATGTCACGCCACACTGGGCTTACATTTCAGCAATATAATGCCGGCTCCCACCCTCCACATGTTTCTGTTGCTTGCCGAACATTACCTTGGCCAGCAAGGTCGCCGGATCTCTCTCCTCCTATTGAGCACGGTTGGAGCATTATGGGCAGGGCCCTCCAACCAGCTCGGGATGTTGACGATCTAACACCCCAGTTGGACAGGATATGGCACGATATCCCTCAGTAGGACATCCGCATAATCTGTCAATTGATGCCAAGTCGAATAACTGCCCGCATAAGGGCCAGAGGTGGATAAACGCGTTACTGACTTTTTCACTTTGTAAAGCACTATCACTTCAATAAATCATCTAATTTTTTCAAATTGTAATCATTTGTCTTTCTGTACATGTACATCACTTCTACCGATTTTCGTCCCATTGGTGCGTCGTTTTTTTGTCTGGGAGCGTATTACTTCTAATAAACCAGAAACTAAATCACGCTCTGAAAGCTGCTGTTATTCAGTAGAAATAATTTAAAATTAAATCAAATTTGAAAGCAAATTCAAAAATTATATTCAGAAGAAAGACAACAAACATCACAACAAAATTTATTTAGTAGATAAAATGTTGACCAAGTATCAAATGATTAAATTTATAGACTCTGTGAAGTGAGATTCCTTCCAGAATCAGTAGCCAGAGTAACCGCCATTGCTGGAGATCACCGCTGCCACACGCCTCGGCATTGATTCAAAGAGATATGGGATGCGTTCTTGGGGTACAGCAGACCAAGCAGCTTTCAGACTTTGCAAAAGTTCATCTGGTGTGGCTGCTTGGCATGTAATCTGGATCAATCGTTCAACAGCCATGGACCACATGTCTTCTATCGGCGAAAGATCCGGATAGAGAGCCGGCCAGGGAAGCAATTCAATCTGGCTATAGACGAAGTACTCGTGGACGATGCGTACCACGTGTGGTCGCGCCTTATCCTGTTGAAATACGGCTGTGGACAAGCCCTGAAGGTAAGGAAGGACAACTGGCTCCAACACCTCGGAGATGTAACGCTGGCTCTAACGCTGGCTAAGTACCGGCAATGCCTACTAGAAAAGTGCGAGAAGGATGTCCAATACCGCCCCATACTATAATACCCGGTGCAGGACCAGTGTGGCGGTGCATAACGCAGCTGTTTAGCATCCTCTCTCCACGGTGTCTCCAGACTCGAATCCGACCATCGTGGTGGACAGACAAGTTACACAAGAACTGGATCCCCGACCTGGGTGCCTCTAAGTCCTGCCTTTCGGGGTGAGCGTGTCCAAGCTCCTGTGACCCCTTCCATAACGACGCAGACCCCGCAGCCCCTGCCCGGCTTCATAAAAAGCATAGGACAAGGAAGAAACGCTAGCAAATAAAAAAAACCGAAAAAATTGCACATTTAAACATCTCCGCCTCCGGGCACCACTCCATTGGCTTCGAATTATCGCTTGGTGTCTTGTCCACTTTATTACTCCCCGCCACTGGGACTGCGAGGATCAAACACCCGAAGACTCGGTCTGTGATCTCCAATCTAGCTCCACCACAAGCAGAGGAACAGACACGACAGCACCAGTACGGTCCCTGTCAAGCCTGAACTAACCTGAGAATAAACCCGGGCTTTAGTTTGACCTGTGAAGTCAACTTATATCCCCCCGTGGTTGATATAAGTTGACTGCCTAAGTACAGATCCTAGCCAGTTCTTCCCAGGAATTCTCCTGGATCAACCTCCGGGGGGAAGGTGTTGCAGACATAAGCGCGTAAAGACAATTTCATTACATTCTGCCGTCCACATCCTTCTTTCATCGCACCATTGGCGGCAGAGACGTCTGTGGTTCTGCGTCAAAGGTAGACGAAGCAATGGACGTCTTTCGGGCAGACTACTCTGCTGTAAACGGCGTCGAATGGTACGCGCAGACACTGGATGATGCATTACAAACTGAATGTGCTGTGCTATGGTTCGTGATCCGCCACTGCCATGCGCACAATGTTCCTGTCATCCCGTGAAGTGGTGCACTGAGGTGGATGCGATCGAGCACATCGGTCGGTCGTACCTTCCTGCACCCAACGATCACATATCCGCATTACAGTTGTTTGATTTCCTCCAACACGACTATTGATTTCCCTGAAAGATAATCCGCACTCTCGGTAGGTTACTTTCCTTCCTCTGTCAAACTCGGATACTTGATCAAACAATGATCGCTGTTTACTACGAGGCATAATTGATCGTTTTTTTTAAAACCACAAGAAAAACACAGTTGCCAAACATGAAATCTTCGACAACTCCAATCCTTCAATAGCGCTTTGAATTGGGGCCACAGACGCGCGTGATGTGCATCTGCGGTAAAATTCTAGTCATTTGCGTATCTCACCTCCGTTAATGCATGCTGTAAATTTCATGTTATTTGCATGCTTCCTTCAGGGTGTTGCATTTACGGTGGCCAGCAGTGGCTTAGCTTATATATTTATTGTTTACACTGTTTTGTACGAACCTTGTTTTGTTTCTCCTTGTATGAATTTGAGTAGGATTTTTGAATTTGCTTTTCCTTATGCTTTATATACATAAAGCTTTAAACTCTTCTGAATTAGCATGCTAAAAGAGAATATTAAAAATTACTCTTTACTGATCCCATTTAGAGTCAAAATCCGGTTTTCCATTACTTTCGCTTATGTGTTCTTACCTTCTAATGTAGTAAGGTTTCTGAAGATTGTCTAAAGTATGTCATAAATTTGAGAAATTTTCCTGTAGAAACGTGCATGCTTCTTATATTTGTAATCGTAGCTCAAGAATGAGTTACAGCTTTATTTATAACACTGCAAAAAAATGTTTCAATTTTTATCATACAAAGTTTCGAAATGTTCTAAAGAATTGAAGATTGTACTCTTCCTAGATGCAAACCTTAGATTAAAAGGACCGCAGTTGCTTGAATATGAATGTCTGGTTATTTCAGAAATGTTATTCGCTAAAACAGATTCCGAAACTGCTCTCAGATGATTAATAAGATGATTCTTTGTTTCGTTTAGACATGGTACGAAACCAGATACGTTTACCATGGCCTGTGCGTTAGATCAGACGCAGGCAACCTTTTTATACTTGTAAGGTCTACTTGTCCAACTTTTGCCTGAAAAATGGAGAATAGTGACTGCACAGACGGAGGGTTAAAACTAACCTTTATTATACCTTATATAAATTTACAAAGCGTCAGCTCGACGCTAACAAACTACGCTTCTGCTTAGGTGGTAACTGAAATGAGTAGAACTAAACTCAAAATTTGAAGATATTAACAAGTAGTAGAATCACGCTACAGGTCTCAAACAATCCTGTTTCCTAGCAGAGCATTGATAATTTAGCGGCAGCTAAGTAATAGGTGTTACCCCACGTTTAACCAGCAATTTATGCTAAGGCGAAGCTCACGCTACAAAAAGCACAGAGTTTGCCCACACCCTCTAAATTTCCCTTCTAGAACTTGCTACTTAAAACCTTTTCTCCTCAAAGTAGAATTCGCATTACTTCATACGCGCTACCAAATGTAAATATCTTGGGATTGACAATTAAGGGAATGAATGCTTATAGGAAAGGAACTAAAAATTAAACTAAATTCGTTATTTAAAATAAATGTAAGCCACTACATACTTACCGCACACTTTGTAGGTAGTAAATTTTCCGTAGAGGCCACCAGTTTTGCAGTAACTTAGTTTAACATAATTAATATGCATAATTACATACTTTACTATATATATATTACTTACTTTATATTTATATTATTACTTTATATTTATATATTACTTACTTTGCATGTTAATTATTAACATAATTAACATGCAAAGTAAGTTTTTGCGTGAAAGTTTAGTAAAAATATATAGAGCTAAATTTATCCATTTATTTATTGCTTATATTTATAAGAGATAGAAAATTTATGATCCTGAGAGCTAGCCGGGACATCTGTTCCAATGAAACTGTTGAAACTGTTTCGGCTAGGAAGGCTATAATGGTAGGAAAAGAAGAAGTTTGCTTCTCGGAAAAATTTCTCCTAGCCTCCCGCTTTTTTAATATGTGATAATCCCATTATGCGCCCTGTAGTCACAGAACAACTCCTAAGAAAAGTGGCAAAACCATATATAAATATATGGGAAAAGGAGAGAGCTATGCCCAAAAGAACGGACTTTTATATCATAGGATGGGCAAAATGCTTTACTACCCACCATTAAAGCTTAAATCGCCCACTAGTGGGCAGAAGGGACCAAGTAGACAATCCCTGAGTTAGACTAATTTCTCGAAAGGTTAAAATTCACACAAGCATACATGAAAATACGACGAACAAAGGAGACAAAAAAAAACGACTCACCACGACTCAGCGTGCTTGAAGCAAATTGGACGCAAATTGATATGCATACAGGTTTCGACGGAAAATGCAAAATTTTACATTTTGGCTGCCAATGAATGAACGGCTGTCGCTACAGCGCATCTGATCTGCGCAATTGGCAGGACATTTAAGAGGAGAAATTAGTATTTCAGGTCATAAATTCTTCACGAATTTCATTCCGTGTACTCTGGTAGACAGTAACTATGCCTCGCAGATAGGTGCGCGAATGGTATGCACACATGTCAGAATTTGAGAGAGGTCGTGTAGTTGAGCTCAAAGAAGCAGGCTGGTTTTATCGGAGAATAGCTGGACATTTGAGCAGGAGCGATGCCACTAATAGACGATGTTGGCAGGTCTGGAAGAACCATGGCCGCACACAGCCTCAAGAAGGAAACGGTAGGCCTAGAGAAACGACAGTACGTGAAGACCGAGCAATAGTCAGAGCGGCACTCACAGCCGCAGATGCATCATAGTCATCGATTGTACGTGCAACTGGTGTTTCAGTGACCTCAAGGACCATTCATAATTGGCTCTCAGAAAGGGGGCTGAGGTCACGGCGCCCCTTACGCCGACTACCATTGACCTCTGTACAACGTCAAGCCTGTTTGCAGTGGTTTCGGGCTCATTCGCACAGGAATGTCACTGACTGGAGTAGTCTTCTCAGTGACGAGTTCGGCTTTGAACTGAGCCCCGATGATCAGCGAAGGCGAGTCTGGTTACGCCCTGGACAGCGGTGTGATGCTAACCTGACTGTCTTCCAACAGACAGGCCGACAACCAGGAGTGATGGTCTGGGGTGCCATTTCATTTCATAGTAGGACCCCTTTGGTTGCCAGCCGTCGCAGCCTTACAGCACAGCAGTACGTCGACCAAGTTCTAAGGCCTTCATGTGTTGCCCTTTATATCACGCCACCCTGGGCTTAAATTTCAGCTTATATTTCAGCCCTCTCCCACACTGCACATGTTTCTACTGCTTGTCTTAGTGCTTGCCGAACATTACTTTGGCCAGCAAGATCGCCGGATCTCTGTCCTATTGAGCACGGTTGGAGAATTATGGGCAGAGCCCTCCAATTAACTCGGGATGTTGGCGATCTAACACCCCAGTTGGGCAGAATTTGGCACAACATCTGTCCCTCAGGAGGACATCCGCAACCTCTATCAATCGATGCGAAGCCGAATAACTGCTTGCATAAGCACTAGAGGTGGACAAACACGTTACTGACTTTTTCACTTTGTAAAGCTCTATCACTTCAATAAATCATCCAATTATTCTCAAACTGCATTCATTTGTTTTTCTGTACATTTACATCACTTCTACCGATTTTCGTCCCATTCGGATAACTCCTTCGAGGTGCTTCGTTTTTTTTTTGTCTAAGGGTGTATTTACAGTATATAAATATAACAGAGGACATAAGTATAAAAGCCTTTAACGTACCGTCATTTGAAAGATAAGCTTGATAGGTAAACCAATTAAGCCAAATCTAACTTTAAGCCACAATTTACAGACGAAAGAAAAGCCTTAAGTAAATGGTAAAATAATAACATAGGACCAAAAGTCATTACACACACATTCATTTCTATTTGCTGTGAGTACATACTACCAAAATGGTAGTATGTACTACCATCATTTGTTATTACTTTGCACAATGTTTTCTCATAATTCAGTCTTTGAAAAAAATTAAATACTTAGCATTATTGATAAATGCAGAGTAAAATGCGTAATGAATAAATGCTTAAATAATATAGTACTTCAGACTTAGTAAGAATTAGCGTTATCACTAAAACTCTGACTAATGAATTTCAAGTACTTTTAAAAAGGAGCCTTACGATTTAGAAATATTGAAAATATTATGAATTTACGAAACGGAATAAATTTTAATATTGCAAACTGTACTGGAACAGTGGCAGCAGACATAATAATATAAAACGTACCTTCCGGTTCAACTGAATAAAAGTAGAATAAAACTTAAAAATCTGGAAGCAATTTTCCTCATGTTGAAAACTGATGTGTCATACATTTAATACAGTAAAGTGGTTTGAGCACACTATCCTCTATTTAGCACAGTTCTATTAAAGAATCATAAGTTAGAATAACTATAAAATCTTTATTTAACATGTTAACTTATTCTATTTGTGTTCTATCTCAGTTTGCTTAACTGAGATAGAGCACAAACAGAATACAAATCACAATTAACAGTCTTTACAAACATTTAAATCGAAGGATTGAAAAAAGGAACTTGCAAGAGATACGTTTGAAAATTTTAAATAGCTTCAGGCTTACCTATTAGGTAATATTATGAGGAGCATATTCAATAAAAGAAGATAACATACTGAAAAGAATGAAATACAATGCAAGTACAAGATTTTTTAAGAATCCGCATCTAAAAAACATAGGTAGAATCCTCTCTCGCCAATATATGGTTTCACGCTCGTTTGTTTTTGACCTTGCCGAGTTTCATTATGCAAAAGTGACACTAATTTATTCCAACAAAAACTTATTTTTGCTGTCATTTATAACGCTCCAAGTAATTGAAGGAATTGATTTTTAATTGAAGGTTTCAGCAATGTTATTAGAGATAAAAATAATTGCGAGTACATGAAACAAAAATAATCTTTCCTGGCGATTGTAAAATATACTACTAAATGTGAACTCCAACACAAAGCTTTAAAAATATTCATCTAATAATAGAACACGTATTCAGATTATATTGCCTGAAAACGAGCAATTGAAAGATTTGAATTCATACTGTTTGATTTAGTCGCTAACATCTATCAAAGAATAATTTTGGAACAATATATAATAACACCCTCTTCTTATTGCTACAACAGACAACAGTATCATGAAGCCCGAATCATAAAGTAACGTATTATATTTTAATAAGGTTTTTATCAGGTTAGAAGACACCTGTTTCAGATATAGAATTTGTGCAACTGTATACCGTATTTAATGACGGTTATATAAATACATTTCAAGCGTACAGTGCGCTTCAAATTTTTATTCTGAATGCATCAGATTTGTTGAAGCAGATTTCGTAAAGATTTTTCGAAAGCATTTTAAATAAAAGGCAGATAAATTCCGATGTTTGCGTCGGTTTATAGACTTATATGAGAGAAGCTTGGAATGACCAACAGAACGGCACTGTCCATACGGAATGATAACTCTGTGGTCGAAATATTTCCGTTTCGTTCAAAATCCTTACAGAGTAGCATTTTCCCTAAGTCTTCCACATCAATGATGCGAAGAATGCTCCCTTTCCTTTATTCCGCTTTTAACAGATGGAGTAATAAAGGCACCCAAAGTAAAACATACCACATGCACGTATTGGAGGGGCAATTTCCGAGCAAGCAATCCTCAAATCGGAAAGCATACATCAAGGTTCTGCTCATGAACCTTACACGAAATAAAAACACAGAAAATATATAAATCTTCCGGAAAATGTTTTTGGAAGCAACCCATGTTTTGGGAACTCAGTTGGGGTTTGTCCAAATTTCGGATTTCAGATGGATGAAATTATTTTCAGGAGGTGATATTTCCTCATGTGCTAGTCGTTAGGAGCGTGAATTATTTGAGTGCTAGATTTGGATCATAACCGTCGTACATTTGCTCCAGTTGCGCACTTTCCTTTAATCGATATTAGTATAATCGATATTTGGGATGAAAAGTAGGGCTCAGCAAATTTACTCTTTCGAAAACTACTTAGCAAATTTCCCTCTACTGATGAAATTAATTTCATTAGTGGGTTAATCGGAGCACTAAATTCATTGGATCAGCAAAATACTCTTCCTTCTTTCTTGCTTTATTATAAGTGAAGATGTTTTAATTAATGTGTTTGTATAATTAATGAAAGAAGAGAAAATCGAAGTTTTTAGAATTATAACATTTAAAAGTATTATTCTCATGAGTATCACTACAATGGAGCTCTCATTTGAAAGTTCACCTTGAGTGAATTTTATATCAACGAAGATCTGCAACTTGTACAGATATTCTCCACTTGGCAAAAGTTAGCTTCTCGCCACTTACATTTTAACGCATGACTCGAATATTTCCTATTTCTGTTAGCTCAAAGGAATAGAAAAAATGCTTTCGAATTTAAGCGAAAATAGAATTCAGTGTCTGTTTTGTGCAATGATTGCAAAGAAATTGCTTTAATTCTAACATGAGAGTAAGTGTAGGTTTATCTAAAATTTTAAGCTTTCGAAGACTATTGAATAACAACAAACTGTGTAAGAAATCAAGTATAATATCGTAATCCGAGACTTTCGCATTAGCCATAGGAAACGACCAACTTTGTTTTCAGATGGAGGCCGAACTGGATCATTGGAGGAAATTTGATTAAATGGTGGCCAGAGGGCATTCGAAAATTGTAGAAATTAACGATCCATCTCTCTAGTGAATTTAAACTACACTGAGATACTAATTAATTATTTTATTCATCCTCTTCCCATCACTATATCCTTTAAATTCCACTTCAAGTTCGGACACTGAGTTTAACATTATCCTTACCACCACTGAGTGTTTCAGTCATCTGCTAGCAACCTTCTAGATTCTGAAAGGGAAAGCTATTTTATATACACAATATTACGACGCAAATACGGTCTATGTATGCATCGTATCGTTTCTGCTTTCAGTCCTGGTTAATGCAGATTTCTGATATTTAACATGATTTGATGTATTTCTTCAAATGTGTTTCTGTATAAAATAATCGTAATTCATTCTTCGGTATACGCGTTCGTGCTTTCGAAAATTTCGTTAAAGGCTCTAATTGTGAATAGCAATGGGATATTTTTATTGTTTAAATTTCATATGAACAATAATTTATATAATAAATAAATTAGCTTGACCTTGTTTTATTGCAAGAACAGCTCTTTTTTATCAGCTGTACAATAGAAAACTGATCGTTATGCGATCATTTTATCATCATGCGCTTTTGTAATACTTAACTGTAAGCACATTTAACTATTGACTGAAATCAGCAGCAACTTAGGAATTTGTTTCGTGATTCATCTCAGTTATTTAGCAATAACATTAAATCATACCCATGAATTCATGAACGGAGAATATAGCTATGTAATTAAAGGTATCGTATATTGCTCTCCAGTTTAAAGAACTAGCTTTCGTATGATATTATCTCCCATCCTGACTGCATGGCATTGTTATAAAATGATGGAACCAAAGACCTAGCCCTAATTCTGACTCATTTAGTAGCTCTTTAGAAATCAGTCACATTTATTTAAAAAATAATTTCTCTTTATTTGAAAGTGACCGCATAATATAGTCTGAATCTTCTTTTATCTTTAGAATTCATATTTTCGTTATCTTATTCGACATGGTGCTCATCAAGCTAAATAATGACAAGTTTCCAAGCTAATATCTGAAAGATTGGTTTACATTGAGCAATTTAAAATGATAGTTTTTTCAGCAAATAATTCACTAACGGTACATTTTCAAAATCCTAAAATTATAAGCTTATCATTCTCGATTTGTTACTACGAAAAACTATGACCTTACTTTAAATTAATATTCTTGGTGACACTTAAATATTTCGTTAGGTTTCAGAGAAATGTAAACCAGAAATCAAATCTTCAGGAAAAAAATATTTTGATTATGCGAGATGGATTTTTTCTTCAAATAATTCAGTAATCCACTCAAAGCTAATGTAGAAATAATTAAGGAACGTTTGAAATATACCGCTCTGCATTTTAGGAAACCAGAATCTGCAGTTTATGGAGCAAACATTTCCTTGCAATTTGAAACGCGGAAAATTCTTACACATAAGACTGCATATTTCTAAGTTTCTTTCCTTTAAAGTTCAGGGTATCAAGATAAATGTCCAGCAATAAGAAATTTAAATATCGGGAGTTGTTTTATGAAACAGAAGCTCATGAAAGACTCGGATTCATATGCATGCATATTCAAATTCTTTTTTAACATTACTCATAGTTTAAAAAATATAAGTGTATTTGTAATTTCTTTGAGGTATTAAATTGTAATCGCAAGGTTTTACAGCTGCAGTATTTGACTGTTATTTACAAAACTTACAAAACTATTTAAAAACAATTTATTTACATGAATTTACAAAGATTTATTGCTGTTAAAAGTATGAAGCTGTAAAAATGGGATTGGGACTTAAATTATTTTAATCAAAATTAAACGCAGTTATTCACTTTTCATTTTCATTTAATAAAAGGCTAAATTAGCATTTCATCGCAAAAGTAAGAAATCAGCAAACTAAATTTAAATCAGAATTAATTTGATGGAAAATGTTGTCAAATTAAGTAGAAATTTCATTTCAAGTCAAATTCAGATTTCATATTTTCATAATTATGTTTTTACTATCGAAGGTATTAAGAATGAAAACTGCTTTAGCGTTATTTCATAAAAAATCTCTAAAGAACTAAATCAGAGTTTTAAAGGCACTATATGCCTTCTAATTTATTTTATGCATGTAGAGGCAGAACTACTGTCATGTGACGAAGTGAAAACATTTATTTAACATTTAGACGATTAAATTTTAATAAGATCATCATTTCTTTAAACATATAAAGTATATACTTTATTCCAAAAGTTTTACCAGCAATCAAAGTGCAATGCCAGCAATTTATTAAATTACTTTTATCTGAGAGAAATTCGAAATTCAAATAATTCTCCTAGCATGCGAAATAAAATGCAGTGGGAAAATGCGAATATAATTGCTTTTAGAAATATTTACTTGTGTTTCTTGTTTTCCTTGGTCATGTTGCTGCCCTGTACTGTTGCAAGCTCTACGCAATTTATCAAACGAAAAACGAGAGAAATTATAGAAATAAGAATTAGAATTTCTACTTCCATCACTCTAGCAAACATACTTCCACTCTCTTCCAAAGAGTAAATTACAGCAGGGAAGTCTTGTTGTAGTTCCTAAAAATAAAGAACCACTTGTACTGCATTGTATTGTGAGGTATTTTATAAAATTCATTTGTTTCGTGTACCAGAGCTTGAAACAATTTTGAAATAACATTCTGGATGCACCTTTGTCAATAAATATAATGTCTATTCTTTGAAAAGAATAATAACCTTTATGAATAAATATAATGTCTATTCTCTGTAAAGAATAATAACCTTTGTGAATAAATATAATGTCTATTTTCTGTAAAGAATAATAACCTTTATGAATAAATATAATGTCTATTCTCTGTAAAGAATAATAATATAGTTAACAGTCATTTAACGAATTCGTTGAACATTCTAAAGTAAATATACCAACATTGTAAATATACCAATATCGTATAGTTAGTCTAGTCATGTAATAAATATGTTTAATTCAGTAATTACTGCATTTGTAACTGTTTAATTCTGTATATATTATAAATAAATAAATAATTTATAAACTTTTACAATCTAAAACCATAATTACATTATCAAGAATTGAATTGCAGTGCCTTTAGAATTTGTCCTATGTGCAATAAATCTGATATCTAATACACATTGTGAAAATAATTATTCTTCTAGAATATTACATCGCTTTACTGTCTAATTGCATCATGGACCAGGAGAGACTACCCAATAATTACGCAATGAAATTAATTTATAATCAGAAGGTGATACAGAAGGTGAAGTATTTATCCTTCAGTTGAATAGTCTAAATAACCTAATGAATTATTCAATAGTTTAAATTCTTCCAATACATTACTGTTCACAACTTAAAGACGGTGTTTCAGAAGCTTCGTTAACATAGAATGACATATTAATTCGCAAATTAATCGCTGCATTATTGAGCACCTTTATTCTAGAAAGCAACTTACACAGCTCAAGTTGCTCTTTTGAATCAATAAGATATTGTTAGATATCTATTTTCCAACAGTTTTATTTTTTAGCAACATTCTTAAACATCCTTTTCAGATAATTTTGTAAATCAAGAATCGTAAGTACTTGTGAATATAAAACGCAATGGTTTTCACTAGGCGTTTTATTACTATTTAGTCATCCTACAGCAGGTTTCATATAGTTGAATATCACACTATATAAATATTCTGAAAGTATTCAGAAAGACTGCAAGTTTGAAATAGTATTTAGTGAAAAGTCCTCAAAAGGATGCTATTTAAAAGCTTTCTGAAAAAAAGAAAACTGCTCTTGAAAAAGCATTTCTGCTAATTTTTAAAAGTTTAGATTTAATTTTAGAAATACTCTGAAAGTCACCGAGCCAACTCCATTTAGGCTGCAAAATATATATAGGTTATAAGCAATATATTTGGAACGATAATTAATGATTTGTATTTGGAAGCTATTTTCATGTGTTTTGTAAACTGATTCAACATGAAAAGTTACTGGAAATGATTCAAAAGTATATTTTAAAATTTTAACTTATTTGCATATTCTTTACCTATTTAAGAACTTAACTTATTATGTCCTATAAATATTCATGTTTTCTTGAAACTTTATCCACATAAAAGCTATTTTTTGTATATCATGCTTTATTAGAAATTAAATTTTAACTTTGCTTATGAAATGAAATAAGTAAACCGAGAAAATCAATAAGAAAAGAAAAATATGCCTTAAGATAAAAAAAATAATCGAGGTGCACTTATAAATTAAGAGTAAATAATTAAGGAAATTTAAAAGATATCCTTTTAAGTATCAATTGGAAGGATTTGACACAGTGTGGGATATATAACAACAAAAATATCTTTTAGTACCTGAAATAATGTTTCATAAAAAGCATTATTTTCTTATGTCACAAATAATGTTTCAAACTTTATAACTTAGGCATATTATTAAACAATAGAATTGTTACCTTAAGCATAAAGCAAAGATCGTATGTAGGACATTCGGCAGCGTTCTGAAAGCCAGTTAATGGTAAATTGAAATATTATGTTCGATGCAATGAGAACTCTTCCCAGATCGTGTGGTAACAAGTGACATGGTAGCGCAATGTACCCCGATTAAGCAATTATGTTGGAAAGACTAAAGAAAAAGATATTTTTAATGTTTATTAGCTCTATTATGTTATTACTATTATTATATCATACATCATCGTTGAATTCCATGCTACATTTTGAAGGTTTTTCATTTTCCAGAATTTTTTAGTGTCAATACCCTTGCCAGGATAGTTATAGATTGCTGGTTGCCTCTTTAATGGTACTGATACCAAACAGGTATACTGCATAGACTCTTGTTCTTGTAGTGTCTTTGCATATTAGCGACATTAAAATTAATTAATACTGTTGCGAAATACCCAGCTGCTGTGAGATAATTTCCCGGCAAAGCGAACTTAAGGTTGCTAGAAAGTGGCAGGAAAATGCAGGTCTGCCACACTTGGCGACGTTTGGCGACAAAATCGGCGGTATGCCATAGACGTGGCGTGGCTATTCTAGAACGCAGTCTTATAGGTTTTCTCGGGAATATTCGCGAATGTAGGTTATATATACCCTGCATGTACGCAGAGTGCAGAGCATCTTGCGTTCCCAAAGTAGTTTCTTGAGCTCAGAGATTAGCTTGAGAGCTAACGACCGAGTCGAGAGCAGTACTTTAGTGCTTTGTTGTGAAGCTCTCTTCACCGTTACAGTATGAAGGCTGCGTTGACGATTGTTTCAGTGTGTTTATCGTAGCTTTGTGACGATTGCTAACCGGTCTTTGGAACTGTCCTGGTTAATACTACCGAATAAATTGTGTTTTGATTTTTCGTCTAGTGTTATCATCAATTACTCTAAATCCACGAATCCGTAGAACGCAACAATACAACAATCCGTTCGAAAGGGCGGTGTAGAGTTGAAACGTTTAAACTCTAATATAAATATATAGCTAAAGTCTATATAACGCAAAAGGCTTATTAACATTATCGAATATAACAGTAGTTGGTTAAGAAACTAATATTTTGCTGCAATACGTTTTTACAGATTTTAGTAAATTTGCGTTGTAAGGATACATTATTATCCAGTTTCAATTATTACTTTTACATTTTTGGTATTTTTTTCTGTGAAGCACATAATACGTACGTTATTAGAAATCATAAACGGCAATTACCGGAGTTCAAATCGCAAATTCCGGCATTTTTAAATTCCTTTTTATTGATAATTCCTTTTTTCCCGATGCGCTATTTCACTGTTCAAGAGATTCTTTTAATCGAGATTTAATGGCTACAATATATCCATTTAATGTTTCATCACTCAAAGAATCGTGATAGTTTTTTAAAATTATATCATTATATTTTATGGCGAAACAGGACAAAAATATTAGAAATTAGCGTTGAAATCTTCGAACCAAATCCAGCTATTGCAGTTTCTGTGAACAAAGATCATTTTTGTACCCTAACTGCGAACGAAAGCGTTAAGCAATTAATATTAATGTTTCGTTCTGAAGTGCTTGTATACCTCTGGGAGTTAATCCCGAATTGCTGTTTTATCTTTCAGTTAAAACAAAATGTAATTAGGTGCGTCTACTGAGCTACTAATAGTTATGCCAAAATTTATATCCATTGATCACGATAATGGATGACTTTGATATAAGTTCACTTCGATTTTTATGCCACTGAACACCAGTACAGGCATTCATCATATATTCAGAAATTTATTTAGTTCCAAGCTGTAAAAAGGAATGGACTGGAAAACTTTCAAGTAAGGAATAATTCATTGGGTTATTTAGATTATTCAAATAAAGGATTACTAATTTTCCAAGAATTCATTTTTATTGAATGAGAAAGTAACAATTTTGGAATACAAAGTCTGTAAGCATTGTCAATAATTTAGTAATTATACCGCTAATTATTAATATTACGACTATTACTGATAACTATAAATGCTCATTAACAATTATTATAAAAATAATTTATTTTAGTAATGTAATTATTATAGGTTTATGGTTATTATTACGAATAGTAGCATTAATTAGTGCTAATTAAATATTGTAAAGAAGTTTAAATTGTTATTTTTCTTTGAAATACCAGACAAATGAATACTGAAATGTATTTTTTTAAGAACTAACCATCACACATCGATTGTGCAAAGACGAAGTATTCTATTTAATACAAAAAAGTTTTACTTCTACATTTATAAATTGTGTTAGCTGTGCGGGAACTTTAAATAGTTTTGATAGAATCCATTGTAATGCCAAAATGTACTTGCAGAGCAAAAAGTAAATAAGTTGAAAACTGTTACCAGTTATATCGTTATTTTGTATTATACTGTTATTATGCTACTCGTATTATGTAGTTATTATGTTTGTTATTACGTTGTTTTGTATGTTACGTATGTTATTTTGCAAAAAAAAGGATTAAAATTTGAAAATTCTTTTGAAATTTAGAACAGATTTTTAACAAGTCTGTCTCGAAGAATCCTGGGTCCTGAAGACGAAACCTCAGGAACTATACAAGTCAATGGACTAGAACCAACAATGTTTTTAAAGGTGACTAGGCAGTCGGAAGAAAGAGCTTAGCAACATTGTTGGCATTATATCTGTGCATCAAGAACTGCTGTTACAATGCTTGGGTAATGAGCGAGAATTAAAATCGATTATGAGTCTAATGGGAACTTAATACTGGAATAATTTAATACTGGAGAAACTGGGCTTTTTTATGAACTAATGCCTGTCAGAACATTAAAATTTGAAGAAACAACGTTTGCTGGTGAAACGAATTCGAACCTGGGACTAATACTATGAATCAGGTCTAACATGTCAAGGTTAAAGAATAGGAAACTAGTGCTAATAGAAAAACGTAAGGATTCCAGTTATTTAAAAAGTTCTTGCCTAGCCAGTGTAAGCGAGTTATCAATACAACAAATCTGGATGAAATTTGGATATAATTTTATTAATTTTTTTTCGGAATAAAAGAAAAAGCTTTGGAAAGTTGAAGCAACTTTCCCAAACTCTATTGCACTGCGAACACATGCATATATACTGCTTACTAAAATTAAGAGACAGCATGATCTAGTGATAACAGGCAATTGTTGGTAAATAAGTAATGCAGTGTGAAAAAAATGACCTTGAAACGGATAAGATAAAGATCAACACTAACAATCGTGTTTTAATGAAAACAAAGATCATATGTTTCTTATTTTCCTGTGCGTTAAGTGTAAATGAAACTGGAATTAATTTCGAAACTCTGCATTGCATTTTAATACAAGAATATTTGTCTTCCTAATGAAAAATTTTAAATTAACCTAATTTTTCATGAAATTCGAGGATTACGGAATGCCTACGCTTCTAGATCTTGTATACAATATTTTTTTACCTTATTTCTTACAGAAATTTCGAGTTTCAGAAGAAATATAATTATTATAAAAAACGCATGATAAGAAAAGAAACAAGAAAATTAAAAAAATACATATAGCCTGTTTCAGATTATGAATCCTTGTGAAATTTAAAACCCCACATTTTTGGGTTATCAAGCAAGAAACGCATTAAAAGTTTTAGTGTTTCTCATAACCTATCCAAAGGTCGTCGGTGTTGGTCTTTTGGGTATGCAGTTAAATTTTTTGCTACTTAAATTATACTTTGTAAAGTGTCAGTTGGACAATTACTTGAAACTGAGACTTCAATTTATAATATTTAAGGTATAAGAAAGAAAAAATCTTACCAGTGTGTATTTCGAATTCAGCTTTTTGCTAATCTTCATCAATGATGTCTTACTTGTATCTTTCACGATGAATGGAGCTGTGTATTAAAATTTTTAGATTTTGGTTCAGGTGATACCGTATACGTGCTTGCTGCCTAGGCTAAGGGGTACGGTACCGTACTTACGAGTCCCGGGATACAAAATATTATTTTTTTATTTGTGGCTACTTTAATGAGATGTGTGTTTTAATAAGGTCAGTTTACATCTAAAAGTTCTACAATTCAAAATCTTAATTCATAAAAGAAGTTGTAATTTTAAATGCATATTTTTCATACAAATGCTGAACCATTTAATAAATATAATTTGTTTCATCTTTCCTGGACAAAATATTATTCCTATTAGTGTTTAATTTTCAAATTTAAGAAACCATTAGTTAAAGAAAGTAAACAAATTTAAATGGGCAAAATTTAAGTAGACTTTAGGAGGCAAAAGTTTTAAAATTTTCATTCATAGTCAAAAAACCTTCCGGTGATTTTTTTAGAGTAGAATTAATGATATGTGCAAAAATGTTCATTGCATAAATCTCATGAAAAAATCTAGATATTTCCTCTCTGAGGTAAACATATTAAAAAATTTCGGCACTCACATTTCGGCAAATTCAATGCAAACAATGCCTTTAACACTCACATGTATAATTTTATTATAGAATGATGAGTAAATAAATTAAACATTTGAAATGAAATTTTGATATATATTATGACTTGTTGGTATATATTATGAATGTTAACATAATGTCTGAATTTTTGCAGTCAACCGAACCTGGACTAGTATTTTGAGTCAACGTACGCGACTCAAAATACATTAATAACTGTCCATTAACAAAGTGTCAGTTCATTAGGACCCTAAAACAAAAAGGACAGCTGTAGCGTGTGGCCTATGAAGAATTTGCTTAAAGGTTTGTAGAGTTATTAGATTATTTTGAAGCAAGGGCCATGAAAAATAAGTAATACCTTCGCCGGGACTCGCAGCTGGACTTCTCGAATATGCACCGAGTATGCTACCATTAGACCATGAACACATGCTGGAAGTCGGGAGAAAATGCATTACAGTGTATTATTTCAAAACGGATGATGAGGTCAATGAGATGGTCGCTTATCTTGTGATACTCAGAGCAAATCTTTCCATACGATGATTGTAAACAAACTGCTCGCAGAATGTATAAATGTAGAGAAATCATAATGAGAAACCGCAGCTGAATCATCCCGTTCATTGTAAGGCTCAAAACCTACCTCCCTTCCCTTGCATAGGCAAGCAGCAAGAGTTTATGAGTTTGTGTTCATAGAAAGTCCATTTAAAATTACTAGGAAGGAAAAGTAACTGTAAAATGTGAGCAAGGAAGTTTCTGAACAACTTTAATGTGAAGGAAAAAATGCAGACATTATAAATTAACATTAAGAAATTAACGTCAAGAATTGGGCTTACATGCCATTACCCAGACAGCTCATTAAAATCCAAACAGAAGGTGGAAGAAATTATAACTCAAATATATTTATGTATAGTATATAAAATTAAAACGTATGCGAGGCGTGGACCTTACCAATGATTTCCAGGCATCAGAAGGACTCCCAATTCTCTTCTTCTACCACCAAGCCACTCGAGAAGAATTTTGGCTCACCAGTAATTTGAATACCTCTGCACAGCACCAAACTATACACCTAAAAAGACCCAAGCCCTTTTCGGATTGATATGGCAGCCATCATAATATATTACTATACCGATCAAGACGGCACATGAGTAGTGAAAAACCTCTACGGAGCGCAAGTCTTCATCCGTGACGCAATGCTTTTCTTGTAGGGTCCCTGTAGGGTCCTATGCTGCCTACTTTCACTGTGCCCATCATAGCGACACAGATCAACGTATACATGATAGGCAGAAACTCACTTCTTATTTCACTGAAACAGACATCAAAATACCATCTTAAAGTTCAGGTCTTCATAAACTGATTACAGTTAATTGCTAATAGTAGATTCAGTCTTGTCATGCGAGGTTCTGCTTATTCAAGGCCGCATTCAACCTGTTTCAGACATGGATACTCGTTTTCCACAGCATATTTTTTTCCTATTTTTTCTCTTGAGTCAGGCATGATTAACATAAACTGTTGTTAAGTATATTTTCATTTTAATATCTTGTATATCAATGATCGCATGTTATGAACATTATATCATCGTATCCAAACTTACTCATTAAATTGAACTGTTGCAGATTTGTTATGATCTTGTTATGGTATTTGATTTTGTCTTTTCTGTATTACTCAGGGTCATGCATATGCTTATGCTGTCTGTCAAGTATGCCTATTCTTATTATGGACTATTGAATGCCTCAGTCCTCAGATTACTGTCTAATCATATCATATGTAACCGTAGAATCTTTCTACCTGCTGAGATCTAAACTACATATGACTAACACTTCAGTCAAATCAAAATGAACCAGAACGGCATCCAGTGTGTAAAGCAAAATCTGATGCATGGTTCCAGAGCAAGAGCGACTACTTACATCTATTTTTCTGGAATGGATATGTTAAAAAAAACAAAAATGCCCTCAAAGGAAACTGATATAATGCTTCAGGAGATATGAGAGATCAAATTCTGGTAACCTCACTTCTGACGGATCAAATGAAGACCAGTCGTGATTTAATATTTATGATGTTCTCTCTGTCTACAGATCACCAGAGTTGAAACCCATCGAACTTATCTCTGACCATAGCAACTTGGTATTCAAATCACTTGAGCACGGTGATTATTTAAAATCACCAAAAGAACATATTTTGGTTTAAGAAATGCTTCTGCAGTACCAAGAATTTTGGAATGTGGTAGACAATCTGCAATCCATCGATACAATACCAATCATTGTAACATTAAAGGTCATCCACTGAGCTCTTGTTGTGAAATAATATATCATTCGGAGCAATGTAGACCTACGACTACATCTACATCTTGGTATTAGTTCATTTGCAAGGTCTGAATTATTATCATGGGACATTGAAATAGTATATACCTCCTAAACGATAAAACGTACCGAAGTTATTCTAATGGCATTTGAACTTTCTAACCTCTTGTATATAAAAAATATTGATAATTAATTTCCTGGAATACCATGTATATGCTGAAACAATTGGTTTAGAAATACCATGTTTAATTTATTTGAATTTTGAAAGTTTGCTATAATTTTAGACAAAAACGCAATTATGATTTTTTCTCGAAACTTTCTGTTCTAGACCTTTTATAGACCAGAAATTTTTCCTCATTATTTAAAAATATGTTTCTTGTTGATTTTCCCTCTTTCGTACCAGTTAAAAGGGGTAAAGTAAAATTTTACATATTCTCATTTCTCGATGTTTTTAGGAACAGAAAACATTGACAGTGAGTGTTTGGGTCAAAAACCAATCAAACCCGAGATCCATTGGAATGTTAATATGCAAAAAATATCCGAAGCTAGTTGACGGTTTTGATAGTCTAGTGGTACCTAATAATCAGTGAAGGAATGCTGTGTTAAAATACCGGAAGACGTTTAAATAGGTAAAATGAGTATGATGGATCTGAAAATCCAATAATAAGCAGGATAAAACTGATAAATGCCTATATGGAATCAAATATGCAAAAGTTTTAAATACTGTACGAATCAACATAAACATCTTTTGGGCTAAGTATCTGAAAATGGCAAAATGAAACAATAAACAAATAGATGTTTATGCGTCTGTTTATCTTTCAAACTGGTATACGAATATACTAGACTTACAATTACTTCCTGCATATGTCGAAACATCGTCTAGATTTCTCTCATTTTAGATAACATAATCTAATTTTATCTCATTTATAACTGTATTTCATTTCATTTCAAGTCCGTAGATATTATATAGCAATAAGCTGGCTGGCAGAAATTTCAACAAATGATATTATGACTAAGCAGTTCGAGTTGTATACAAATCTAGCATTCTCAAAGCTTTCATAATACGTAGTAATCAGCTCATTTCCTGCGTAATAAAATAAAATAAATTACAACTGAGGAGAATTCTTGGGTGGATAAGGCATGAATAATTTTCTCTTAGGCTTTCAATAAATTGTTCTATACGTTTTAAATTGAAAGATCCAATTAGTAATTAATTCTTTGAAGTTCTGCGAGAGTTGTTAATGTCCAGCCTTTTAATATTGATTGTGTTAAAGAGAGGATCTCTGAGTATTGGATTTTAAATCATCACGATAGAAAATTACGAGTTGCTTTATTAATTATATGAAATAGGTATCAGATTTGCGTTAACATGGGATAAGATTCAGTTTCTAAGATACTTAAATTAAATAATTTCCATCCTCTGCATAGATAAAATTTACAATGCCAGTCTTTGATTAAATGCTGAATTGGAAATAAATGTTTGTATTTGGAATTTTCAAATATAGGATTTCATACACATTTAATCAAAAATTACTCAACTAAAAATATTTTTACTAGCAAAAGAATTCATTACAGCATAACAATAAAACACATTAAACATATGTTTTTTTATGTGACTGGAAAGGGAAGATATATTAATTTTTCTGATTACAAATATGTAATATTATAATCTCTTAATTTTAAAACCAGACTAACATTAATTTTAGTTAAGATCTGGAATGAAGCTATCGGCGTAAACCTTCATTTGTTAAATAGTTTCTGCTTTGCAATAAGATGTTTTTTTATAATTAGCAGGGAAAAAAGTTACTCTTCTGAATTTAAGTGTATATAATACACAGCCTTCGAAACGACTTTGATGAATTATATTTATTTCAGGTATATGTGTTTAAAACATTACTTCTAAAATTTATTAAATAAGCCTACTGTTTTAAAAAGAAAATAACTAATGGCAAAGCGCAATTATCTTAAAACTGCTTATGTAACTGAATCAGCAAATTTAAAATCCGTTTATCTAGCGGTGTCCGATAAAATGATGCTATCACGTCTATTAAAGTTAATTTTTCAAACCGGTTACACATGCAAATTTCGGAAAATACGCAGCGGAAAAAGATGAAGATGATATGAGATGCAAATTTATCACTTGATTATAGCGCGAGATAAAAGGGAGGGAAACGGAGGACAGACCAACAATCACTACTCATTGCTGCTTAGAGAATCCAGAATTTCGAGAAATTAAACGTTCCAGAAGACACATGTGAATGAAAAGATCCTGGACAACTATACGATCCTGGACAACTATACCAAGGACAATTCTGGCAAACTGACTATTTTAGGAGGAGCCAAATTGTAGACTTAGGTACGGCTGGTTGGTCTTAGCGTCGTATCACTGCTACGTAAATATGCATAGAATTTTGTCGAGATTGATCAATGAAGGAAATTGTGCCAACCGTTATCGGAAGACGAACTTTAGAGGAGGGTTTAAAGCATATGAGCTTCCATCTCTCGGGACACTATACATGCACACTATTTGAATCTATATCTCGTTGGGTTGCAGACTGTAAGGACGCGAGAGGTGGTCATGTATCCTAGTGATTCCTCATATATTTCAGCACTATATATATGTATCTGTCTACAAATAACATCACTTATTTAAAAATGCATGCTCTGTCTGTGCGTCAGTTGCCATTCCATTCTACCCGATCTTTCACGGTGCGGCATTTTCTTTTTCGGGCAGTGTATGTCAATGAATTCTGTTCTGCAATTTGCAGTTATTGTTTACTAGGGTAAAGTTTTTGGGAAGTCATTGAGTTGATTCTTTGTTCATGGACAACTCTTGATGGATTATGTATCACTCATGTTCAGTCGAGATCTGCTAATGTTCAGACATTGTTTGCAGAGCCACTTCACTATCGACCAAGATTACGTAGACAGCAGCGTTGACCGTTTCCTATTTTTTTGCCAAACAGAGACATCCTATTCGTGATTCATGCAAAAGGCTTTCACGCCCCCGTTTGAATTAGGCTACGGACCACATGAGACTTGCAAACGAAGGAACTTTATTTCCTAAAGCCTGCATCATGTCACGGGGAATTTTTGTTACAGTGAGATCTTTTTGGCAAGCATAATGTTTCATGGCTCTATCAGCTACTCTCTTGTCTAATAATTTAGGCCTTCTCCACCTGAAAAGAAAGGTGAGAAAAAAAGCATTTTATAAAATTTCTTACAGTTTCATATAACTATAATCTAGCATCTTACAAACTGTAATTATCTATAGCTACTTCTTTTCTATGAGCCTTAAAATTATTTTAAATATTATTTCCATCAGTAAGTGTGATAAGAGTCTATATCGATGTATCTATTATTAGAGACATATAATTAAAATTATTACCTTCTAAGGATATTATTTACTTAGATTTCTATGCTTACGTATTCGTAATGGACTGAATGCTCACAAAACCGATGATTACTTGAAGAAATTTATTTTCCCCAAAAGAACACTTTACAGTTATGGAGTTTTTCATACAAAGGTACTCGTACAGCTTTCTTAGTATGACAGGCAATCAGTAGTTGCCACTTGAAAATACTGAGAACATTAAACGCAAAGCAATGCAAGCAGTCTCTCAATTGTCTGAGTTCAGTACTGTGACAGTGCCCTGATTGAATAAAACTTAAAATTCACTCTCTCGTCTTATATAGTTTCACCCCGTCCGCTGAGAAATTTTTAATACCTTCGATTTCTCAAATTATCTGATTTCTCGTACAATTTAGCGATAAAAGTTAGTCATCCAAACCATTGTCAGCTTGGCGCTATTTCGCCTATTTGAGAGACAGCCATTTACTTCAGTGTTAAACGGACTTAGCTCTGTGTCTCTATTTTTCAGCCAACACTCTGTATTTTATTTTACATTAGAGTAGAGATACTACAGTTAACATGTAATTTCACTAAATTAATTACATGCATATAAAACTCGTAAAAATATATTACCTTTTTTTGAAAACATAAGAGAAAATACCAAGTGAAACATAAAATTAGTAACACAACAAGTTCTACAACATATTCCAGATTTCGTTGCTCCTGAGGAAGAGGGATCTGTTTATCTGTAGCAGTATCTGTTTGCCGTCGAAATCGATCGAGATCTTAAAATACATATAAGCCAAACTCAAGGTTGTTGTGTTACTAATTTTATATTACGTTTTTATTTGATTAATATTTATTTATAGGTATATAATAATTATACATATAATGATGACTCTGATTGTTGACAAAAGCATGTGGGTATTAAGTTGCATAACATGTGCATTGCAACTATTCAACTGCATGTGCACTGCAGTGCGCAGTTGCATAACATGTACATTACAATGACTCAATTGATTTCTTTCCCAATATTCTGCTTTATTGACTGTATATTTTACAACGAATGTGCAAGTGAAACCTAGAAAGGGAATAATTAACAAAATGCGTATCATTTGAGAAGACACTTCTTTCCAGCTTTTTTGTAATTCTGCTTTTTATTTAACTTAGAAGTCTCTTAAATTTAAATGCCTGGAAATAAAAACGGTATAAGACATAAAACATTGCCTGTGTCGGTTCTAAGAAGATTGAATCTTCTTTGTTTTGAGTGAGTAGTAATGGATTAGCTTGTTGCAATGATTATACAAGCATTTAATACTGCGGCAGCACTTTATGTTTGGCGAGTAATGCTATGCCAAAGTTTTATTTCAGAAGAAACCTTTTTTATAAGAAGATTTCAGTCTTTGGATGTCGTCCAAGATTTATTTTACACAAAAGCAGTCCATTATATACTCTTCACTCACACCGCGCATTTTAACGCCTGTCTAGTATTTTTTTACTCTCTGAGAATGGTAATGTAACATGAAGATTTGCCCTCTGAGAAAGTTTAAATTTCGTCTGCGAACTCAAAGTTTTACATATTTTTATTTATCTTTTCTAATCATTATTTAAATAATGGAAAGCATCCAGCAGAATCAAGCTGTCTCTTATAATTATCAATTTTTTTAATTTACGTTATTTTATATTTACCATTACAGATGCATAAAAAGCCTGAAAACAAATAGAAAGCGCAATTACAAAAGAAATTGGCAATTTTTTGGCACTTTGTAGAGACATTAGGCTATTTCGAAGCAAGAGACATGAAAAATGAGCAAAGCTTTCGCCGCGAATCGAACCCACGGTTACGCGGCAAGCGTGCTACCCACTACACCACGAAAGCATACGAAGAAGGCGGGAGGAATACCTTATAACTTTAAAATTAAAGAAAATAATAATTTTAATGCAGTCAGTATTTAAAGATTAATTGCATCTCTAACAATGTTTCGTAGTCTGCTAAGGGAAAGCTAGCTATGTAGTACTTCGAAAACTTATGGAATAGGAGCTCCTAGGTTTAATTGCCAGGAGAAATAAATTTCAATCTGAAGTTGAAGGATTAATCAGATTGGATTAGTTCTTTACAGAAACGTGCCGATGAATATCTATCTGTTGTGATGAATGTCTTCGAGGAATCTAAACAGAACACATTTTGAACCCCCAGACTAATATTGTAGTAGAATAGAATTTGTTTTCACTCTAAAAGTATAATGAACAACAGAAATCTCACCATCAAATACAGATTTGGATATGTTGAGTGATTTAGAAGCAAGGAAATGTGCGAAAAAAGCCTAGATTGCTGATAACAGAGAAAATATTTAACGTTGATAAGCTAACAGCCGTGTCTTATTACGAAACACAGAAAATGATGATTTTAAAGTAATAACATAAGTGTACAGGGTGGGCTAGAGCAGTTTGCTTATTTTGAAATGCAATAAAAGAAAAAATAATATATATTTAATTCTTTGAACAGCATCAAGTAAAACATGTAAAGTTTATGTTTACATTGTTTTAAAGATAATATCAAGCAGATGGCGTCCATTATTGTCAACACACTGCGTTAATCGAACTCGGAAGTTTCCTTCAACTCTTTCCAGCACATTGACGAGTATGCATTTGCTTATTTTAATTTGGCGCCCTGGAGCGGCAGTTGCATCGAAAATAGTGGGGGTAGGCCCAGTCGAGAAATCAGGCCGTAAACTGTTAGCCCGTTTGGCTCATTTAGTATCATGGAGTGGTCGAAGGAGGAGCGGGCGTTTGCTTTCGAGGCATACTTTAGGGTCGCTCAATAATCAACACGCAACGTTCATTCCGTGCCCATTTCAATATTTTGCATCGTGGTCGTGTTCTCGTCGGCAATCGATTATTTCATGGGTAAACAACTTCAGGGAAAGGGGTGATGTGAAGAAGAGGAAACTTGGGCTTCCACGAACAGCAAGGTCACCGCCAAACATAGACATGGTAAGGCTTTTTGTTTTGCGATCTCCTAAGCGCTCTGCTCGGAAACATGTTGCTACTGTTGGGTTGTCCGCTTGAACCGTGAGGCGAATTCTTCATAAAGAACTGAAATTTCATCCCTTACTAATTGGCTATAGTGCAGGAACGTAATCCACGTGATTTTATTGCTAGAGAAAATTCATGTGAAGCCTTCTTGAAACGCCTGAAGACGCGCTTGTTTTCTTCGGTGATGAGGCACATTTCCATCTTTCGAAATCCGTAAATAAGCAGAACGTGCGCCGTTGTTGTCCCCATAACCCTAGACAACTTCATTCCTTAATTCGGAACGTGTAACAGTTTGGTGTTCAATATCGCGAGCTGAAATAATTGGACCATGGTTTTTTGAAGAAAATGAACGGGCCGTTTCAGTGACTTCTGATCGCTACGTACACATGATCGAGGAGTTTTTTTTACCAGGCCGAGATAAATGTGGGAGATGTATGGTTCTAGAAGGAACGTAAACGTTATATACTGTACGTGATGCAATTCAAAGAATTAAATATATATAAGCATTACTTTTTCTTTCATTGAATTTTAAAATAAGCAAAGTGCTCTGCCTCACCCTGCATTTAACAAATTAGTTATACACAACATAATTTTATTTCGGACGTATGGATTTGTTTTTTAAGGTAACCAGATGATTTCATTTGTGACAGAGCTCGATAGAGCTATCTATTTAACCATTTGACATATAATGATGTCCGAGAGATGTCAATGATTTCATGTGCCATTGTAGACTTTGACACATAAGAAAAACCATAAAATCTTCTATACTGGAAGCCTATTTACAGGAATTTGAACTCAAATCTGTAACTATCAATAATCAGCAACCTCATTGCTAGGCCACTGGTGAGGTATGAGTTAACATGATCCATATCTTTTTCTTGTATGTTTATGGTTTAGTTTATATGATTATTGTAAAGCGTGCGAAGACTAGCAACCTAAGAGGAGAATGCCTTCATAGAGAACTTTCCAAGGGAAACTGGCTGATATCCCCGTTACAGATAGAGAAAATCACGAATATACTCATGCAGACAGACTTTTGATTGGAAAAGAATCGAGGTCGAAAACCGCATTGCAGCAAATCGAGCTTTACGATTTGCAGCCAAATATTATGATCATGCGTACAAAAATAGAATTCACGATGGTAAGAGACAACTCATTTAATAGCTACACAATATATGTTACTTAGCATGTACATTAAAAGAAATTTAATTTGAATCTGTGTTTTACAGCATTTTATATAATTCTGTTAACAATTATTTAAAATAACATTTTTATTAAAAAAATTAATATATACATTATTTATCTTGTTTGTTTTTACTATTTAATTCTAAAGTTCTAACCCCACGAAGACTAACAAGCGAATAATCGCTTAAGTGTATGAACAAAACACGTAAGACTTAAAGAGGGTTTAAAACCCTTTATTCTTCAGTATATTTACAATCAGTTCCTTTTTGGGACTTTACACAAAGCCTCCACTCGGGCTCGAACTTAAAATAATAATAATTTAAAATAAATTAGCTTAACTAAGCCATTTGAAAGATATAGCCGAAGCTATCAGAAATCTAACTAGTTGGCCCCTAAGTATTATTTAAATCGGCGAAGCCACACAAGGGCCTAAGGTATGGCCGAGCGTAGTAACTAAGAGAGAAATTAGCCAAAGGCAAACGGACGCTAGTCAGGGAATCAGACTCTCTCTCTCTCGAAGTCGGTGAAGTAGCGACTTAAATAGTACTCTTTCTCATTTGCATTAACTGCGTTTCTGAATTTACATTCTGGGAGGAAATTGTAAGCTGAAATTAGAATAAGATAGGAAAGACACAAAACTTAAAATAAACCTTACATCTTTCCCCACCAGAAATTAACTACTCGATGAATAAGGTCTCAAAACGACCTTGTGTAAGAGTTTAAATTCTAAACAAGAAGTCTTTAATATCAAAATTTTAAGCTTCTAGAAATTCTGCTTTCTTGAATGAACTCCATCTTTAAAAATTTTCCTGTTTAGAGCTAACTTTACAATATCCAAAGCTAGATTAAAACTAAGAAAAATACAGATTCACAATTTGAATAGGTTTTACATCCATCTACTTCGTCTTTATTTCAATCAGAAGTCAGTCTACACCTTCTAGTCCACTGGAAGGAAAAAGGATTAGTTCTCTTCATAACAGTTTCGAAGTGTTATAAATACCCTTTCTTGAAACTATTTTGGCCCTCAAACATTTTCATTCACACCCAACTTTAATTCTTCTTCCCCCCATGCTCTCCAGAAATTGTTCTGAGTGAGACGAGATTTTTATGTTGTATTTCCGCGAAGGCAAACTACCACTATCCTATCACTACGATTTGTTATATACTCGATTTTCCAGACCTTAGAAAACTCCTTAAACACAAAACTAGACCTTATGTCCTAATATAGAGCTTAAATTTTAGAATTCTTAAGTGAAGCCTGGAGAGCCTAACTTTAAGCACATTCAATCTATACTTTCATTCAACTCATCTTTTATACAAAGTATTTAGTCATGCTTGACCAAAACTTACATTTGTATCAGTTTAACTTTTACAATAGGTTAAAAGCTAACATTAGCATTTTAATATTCAATAGAACCTTTTTACACGCAATACTTTAAAATTCATTTTACATCATTCGTTTTATTTGCTATACAAAATTCACAAAGCATGGCTACAATCTTTAAGTTAACACAATTGAAGTAAACATATTCACAAATTAGTTTCCCGGAACTTGAGAATTCTAAAAGAAAGTATTTACAAAATATAAATTTTCGCCAACTTGCGAATTCAAAAATATTTTCTGTTTAGTAGATAGTTACAACTACATTCTCGCAAACTTGCGAATTCAATTTCTTGCTTTAAACAGTATTTAGGAACTTAAAACACATGACATAAATCGAACTCTAAATACAAAATAGAAAACAAGGAAAAGTTTCACTTATCTTTTTAGTTTCTATACTCCTGCATTCTCTTGGCGCAGAGTTCATGCCATGACAGCGATTCCAAACTTCGGACTCTCAGTCGTCTCGGGCGGCTGGTATTCGCTTCTGGACATTCTTTTCTTTTCATTCCTCGGGCGTTGAAACGGCCTGTTTTCCTTCCTGGTTAAGGATTCTGGAACTCTAGTTTCCTCTTTGATTTGTAGTTCTTCGACCTTGCCTCTGAATCTTTGAAAACCCTCTTGGTTCTTCTGGTTCCTGAAAAGGAATAGATCTTGCGTCGTCTAGTTGTTTTCTTTTCGCAGATCTCGGTTGGTATATTCTTGTGGTATCGATTCTGTAGTTGCACGTTTTCTTCTAATAGATCTGGGCTGACATATTCTTGTGGTATCTCTCGAGGTATTTGGTTTCGGTTGAAGGGGAACGTTTGTATGTTTCGTACTCCTCGTTCTGGCTGAGTTTGGACGTTGTTGATGTTGCGTTCGTTTCGCTGTTCTTTCTTCGGTGTTATCGGTCTTACTTTTTGCTGCTGGGGGATCCTTGCTGGGCGACGATGAAATTAATATTCTTGGCGCTGTTTCAGGAGCCTGCAATAAATCTTTTAAGATTAAAAATCCGTACGACTATAGTAGGTTTTCAGTTGATTGATGTTCGCGATAGAATGTTGTCCATTTTCTGCTTTCCCAGTTTACTAAACGAGAAGCCACCCAACCGGTATAGGGGCTAGCGTCGCTGACTGCCGTGCTGAAGAGCCTGAGCTCGAATCCCGAAGAAAGCATGGCTGTTTATAAATGTATAGTGTCGGTGCGGCATGGCGGTACTTTTAAATATGCGGAGAGCCGAAAGTCCTGTCGTGTGGTTTGGTGAAAGGGGAGAGGGGTGGGAGACCCTCGAACTCGTCCCCTCAGGGTGCTCTCCATCAAAATTGGGGGCGGAACTGAGCCAAATGTCACTGTCACCTGTTAGGTGCCGAAGCCTGATGCGAAAGGCAGCGTAATCTAGCGCTCCTTACCACGAGGAATTTCGTAGACTTGGGCTGACTACGTCAGGCAAGTAAGCATAAGCAACAACAATAACAACAACTAAACGAGAGAAGACGTTTTTGCTGACAGCGTTCAGAACACATTTCATGAAGCAGTTCATGCCGGTATGAATATTGAATATTGCCATGTAGTTTTCTGAACCCATTGCATTAAGATAGAATAACACGCCGAACAAGTATTAATTTTGAAGTCTAACAGCAAAAATCAGAGTTATATTTGCAAATTTTCACAGGACTAGTTTCGATGATTTTACCGAACCAATCATCTTCAGCTGCCAAAAGCGCAAATGAGCGAGATAAGATATAGTTATTATCTAAGATAAGACAAGATTAGCTGGACAGGAGTTAAGATACTGGCGCCATCTATTAATGGAACTAGAACTGAAACATAATTTCCTTAAAGGCAAAGATGGATTGGAATTAGGGTAGTTAACTAGAATGGAAAGATATTTTTGAATGTGAAACGCCTCTAGAAAATATAATTCACAAATGGAAGATATTTCTTGAATAATTTTTACTTCCGAAAAATGGAAAATGTGATTTTCGGACCAACAATGCTGGGCAACAGAGGACTTCTATGTTTCCTATGTTTCCTTCTATGGTTCCTTCTATGTTCCTTCTGTGCTTCTATGTTTTTTCTAACATATGCCTCATGTTCTTTAACGGAAACGTTTTAAGGCCCTCTTAGTTTGACCAATGTAAATTAAACCACACTGGCAAGGAATCCTGTAAATACCCTAGGAATTCATATCCGGGATAGAGTTCTCGAGTATGGAACTTGGAATTTTATTGGTAAGAGAATAAATGACCCGAAATTTAAATTTATGTAAAGCACGTGTAGTTTTATAGCTAACTGATGGAAAGAAAAGAATGACAACAGAATTCTTATAATCTTCTAAAACAAGAGTGTGCCTTCTGGTGTGTGAGAATTTTTTAACTGCTTGATTAATAATGTTGAGTGAAAAGCCCCTGTCAATAGCTACTGTTTTTAAATAATTTAGTTCTTATCAAGAGCCAATTTGGAAGAACAAACTGGAAGTGCACGGAAAGCATAGGAAAAAAAATAAGTTAACTTTTGTTTAGTCAGATGATATGCTTTGAAGTGTGGTGAAATGCAAACCAATGAAGGTTTACGGTAAACCATAGTATTGAAGTCCGATATGTTACGTGTGATCAAAATGTCGAGGAACGTAAGAAAATTGCATGTTTCAAGCTCAAAAGTGAACTGAATAACGAGATCAATAGAATTCATTTTTGAAAGAATTTTGTTTTAATTATTTTTATTACCGTCAAACAGTGTAAAAGCATCGTCTACGTAGTGGAACCATACCTGGAAGTTTCAAGTTTCAAATAATTTTGATTCATAATAATGCATGTAGATATCAGCCAGGATGAGACTGAGGGGCCTTCCCATGGCTTCAACTCTAATAGATAATAACATTTACACCATAAAAAAAATTCAATAGAGTTTGCAAAAAAAAGTTAAAATCATTTCTTCTGGAAATTTACTCATGGTTTCTTTTGATGTAAAATCATCATTCACCAATGTTCTAGTGGAGGGTGCATTAAGATGTCTAAAAATCAGACTTCGTGCATTTCATTTCTCTTCCATCGAAGTTGATGAGCTAATTTTCCTCATTCAACTCTGTTGTAAACAAACGCATTTTGTTTTCCAAAATAAGTGTAATGTAAATAAGTAAGTTTTATAATGGACGACGGAAATGCTAAGTCTAAATTGATAGACCTTCTGTTCAAATTGCCTCTTTGGACTAATAATATACAGATCGAGAAATAAAAACTGCATTTGTTTGCATCTGTAATTTGCAGAAAATTTATTTCTGCTTTTAAAGTAAATATTATAAACGATAATCGAACACCAGAACTTTGAAAGTATTCTAATAATCTACCTCGTTATACATCCTCACATGAATAGTGATCTGCAATCATATGGATTGTATCATGTATGGAGCATGCAGCTTTCTCCGTTTCCACTGTCTGAAATAAACAAATTATTTACCAAATAACACTTATTTATCAATAAACTATGTAGTTATATTTTATATATATAGGGATTCAGAATTTAGGTTGAATATCAAAATTTTTAAATACTCTAATTATTTCTGTATAATATTCATAAAATAAGATAACCAATATTTCACAATACACAACGATCAATTTCAACATTAACTGCCAGTTCGAAAGATAATTAATAAATGGAAAACTATCTCACACATGAATTTAAATGCATAGAAAATTATACATTTTGCTAGCTTCCGCCTCATGGCTATGACCTTTATGAAACTAGCTCCCTTTCATGAGCGACTAGATGCTTCAAGCTTAATATTACATACATCACCATGGTTGCACTAATCCGCATGGATCACTGCATACCATGAGATGCTGAGTGTCGTAACTAGCCAGTCCATGTAGTGAAATATAGCGAAGTGGTGATCAGAAGCATGTTCTGAGAATACGTAATGAAGAAGCGAAGTTAAACTCCCGCTGGCAACTGTGACTGGGGTTATCTTCGTAACCGTGACATTGCTTTGGAAATAGTGACTGCTTTTGCAAATTAATATGTCTAGAAGAGTAGAGAGAATTTGGCTTCTACTAATACAAATGCTTTAGAGTTAAGATTGATTCTAACTTCAGAACAGTAATATATAAGCTATACAGATATAAAACATAAAGAGAAGTATTACCATTGCAGTTTGTATAAGATTTCTATATTTAGAAGAAAAAAGAAGTAATAATTAAAATTGCATTAATCATAAGAAGTGTAAAGATACAAAAAATATTATTATTATTATTATTATTATTATTATTATTAAATTCGTAAATAAAAGTATCAATAGAAACATCCTATAAATTGTTATTATTAGCTACGAAAATATTGACGCAGTTAGGGCGTTTCGTACGCATTGAAAGACAAAATATAAATAAAGGATCAAATAAATGAAAATCAAAATAGTCAGATAAATAGGTTATGATACAGTACAGAAA
The DNA here is from genome assembly GCA_000611955.2 of Stegodyphus mimosarum. NCBI lineage: Eukaryota > Metazoa > Arthropoda > Arachnida > Araneae > Eresidae > Stegodyphus > Stegodyphus mimosarum. Next base: position 26,172 of record KK120964.1, on the reverse strand, counting down.
CCAGGCAGGAGAAGGGTTAAAAGAACCCTTTAACATTGCTCATCTTACATGCTAAATCTAATATTATTGTTTAAAACTTTTACTATGATTGTAATTAAAACTGTCTATTGGAAACACTTCTTAAAATATGCTATAAAAACTCTTTAAAATTCACTATGAGTCGACTTGACGCTAACAAACTACGCCGCGCTTGGGCGGTAACTCAACTAACAAGAACTAAACTAAAAATTCAAAGGTATCGACAAACAGTATAGTTTTTTACCACGGTTCAGATAATTCTGTTACCCAAAACCGCGTAGAAGTTTCGTGGCACCAAAGTAATAGCTGTTACTTTGGCACCAAAGTAATAGCTGTTAAATAGCAATAAATGCAGAATCTGAAGCTCACGCTGCAGTGCTTGCCCTCACGCTGTTTTTCGTTCTTCTAGAACTCAGTATTTAAACCTTTTCTCTTAAAGGCAGAATCTTCACTAGAGCTACTAAATTTAAATATTCTGGCATGGATAATTAGGGAATGAAGGCTTATAGGAAAGAAAGCAAAAACTTAAACCTAACTGTTTAGTAGAAATGAATATAAATCTCTACAAGGTTCACCTGAACTCATTTCAAGGCATTAATATTAACGTGAAAAAATTTTGGAAAAGGTATAAAAAATCAAAACATCACCTTCGTAACACTTTTCGTGTTGAAATACTGCCTAGAAAAATTACTTTTACGAATTACTAATGCTTAGCATAGTAAAAATATTAATTTTTCGGAAAATAGCAAGAAAAATAATTCAGAATCAGCAGGTATTAAAGTTTCCTTATATCCAAAGTATACTTTTATAATGCTTTACAGAGCTTATTTGGATGATGACCAAGCACACTAAGGCTGTCTACCTGGGGGGCTTTCGTGGAGGACATGTTGAAAGAAACTTGTTTATATTCACATTATACATAGAGGAAAGCCACCGAAATTCCCACGCAGGAAGCCCGTTTGATGGGATTTGAACTCGGATCGAAATTATCAGTGTTGAAAAATATTACCGATCGGCTGCCGCTGGACGAAAGATTTACCTATCTGTTTGTGTTGTGTTTATCGTTCTAAACATATTCAAAAATTTTCAAAATTCATCTGTAAAGTTTCATGTTCCCCTTTTTTTTAAATTGCATTTTTGTAAAATCAAATAGCTAAACTTAATTAAAATATTGATCAGGAAAATTTCAATTCAACTTCAGTTTGTTTACACCTGAAAATATGAACGATTATATGCTTGCTTCGCAGTGAAAACAAATGATGACCTCAAATAAATCTCAGAAGCTAATAACATCCAAAGTTAATATTAGAATGAGAAATTAAATTTTTGAGATTAAGACTTAAAGATTTATTAATTATGCTTCTTTCTGTTGAACATTAAATTTTTTGCATTTTCTCTGAAAGCATATTTTAAGAAATATGGCCAATAGCTAATTTTAATTACAATCATAGTAAATGTTTTAAACAATAATATTAGATTTAGCATCTAAGATGAGCAATGTTAAAAATTCTTTGGTGTTTGCGTATTATTCTAGTGATCCATTTCAAAATTAAATTTATTAAACGGTTGAATATCGTCAAATACGTAACTAATAAATTTTCAGATATATTTTCATTTATAGAACAGAAATCTGTTTTTCCGTCACTGAACCATTATCGCGAGTCTCGGATGCGGAGATGGGGGTGATTGGAAAAAGCAGCAACCTAGGCATAAAATCTTTTAGTCCAAGTCGTGAGCTACGTTTCTTGATTCGTGCTCCACCAAATCCTCGGAGTAAAAACCAGAGGAGTAAAAAATCCATCCTTCCCACCCCTCTTCCTCGGCCCGTCCAGAGCTGGTGCAAAATGTTTGGCCAAGGAGCAGAGAAACGTGATCTTGTAGAGGTCCACGTACCGCTCACCGGTGGCAAAATCCGAGCAACTCCTGCATCTGGCAAGGTGCCACCCTCTTCGGCAAGGCATTGTTTACAATAGAAAACTCACTTTTTCTGCCAAGTTCTTTTCCCCCTTTTGTTCTCCCCTTTTTTATGTAATGCATTGGCGACATATAACCCATAGTAGGCGTCGGTCAATCTTCAGTTGGAAAGCAATCACTGTAATGGACCGAGCCAGTAGATTTTCTGTGAAGCTTAGGGACGTCTCCCTGAGGCGATATTTTATTCACTAAGGATGTTGAGTTATATATTTTTTCCTCTTTCTGTTGGGATCCGAGTTATTTTTCTTCTGCTTCTTTACCCCTTCAAAAGCATTCGAGATTTCGGTCTGTCTTACTTGCTTTTTTATATGGGTATATATTATTTATCGGAGGTCTGGTTAACCACTGAAGGCGAGCGAGTGGAGATCCGGTTGTCCGTTTTATCGATGCAAGGCTCTTGGCAAAGACAGCTAGAAAAAAGTTTCTTTCTTATTTGGATGCCTTTTAACTAGCCGGAGAAGGAGATAAGAGCATCTCTTTCCGAAAGGGAAACACCTGTTTTTGGTGATTTTTTGCCCCACTTAAAATGGGGATGAAAATTGGAGGTCCTATTTTGCTGTCTGAGTGCATTAAGGGAATGTATTACGGGTTAACATGCTAGTCAAAGAGAAAATTTTACAATATATATATAAATTAATCCTGTAATTAGCAATTTGTTGATAAGAAAGGAGATGAATCAGAATCACATGCAAAGTTCCTAGAATTTAATTTTTAAATGTAAGTCAATACGTTAAGATTCGTCTGCTGAAAGTTAGCATGTACGTACATGATTTGCACACTAACATCTGTGGAAAGAGTACTATAAAAGAAGTTATGCTTATATGACATTTAGGCACTGCATACATATATGCAATATAATATTTCATATGTAAAATATTTATTTCTTATGACTTAATTTAGTTGTTTAAGGCCCCATCTCTTTTCACTTTTGCAAATTTTACATTTGTTACAAAAGACACTTTATAGTAAAATAACAATAACATTTCTCGTAAAGAAATGATGCTGGGGGGCTAATGAAATGTGTAAGACACAAAGATACTTACTTATGCTTTATTATACAGTGGTTGGTTTTCATAATTATACAAAAGGTGTTTGTAACGGAATCAATAAATTAATTTAAAATAAATCTACGTGTTTTCATTTGGAAAAAAAATTGATTAATGTTGTTCCGTTCAACTAAATGTTGGACTATTCCTTAAACATAAGTAAATTTATAAGAGTCTCCTTTCCACACGCCTTCATGATGTAAATGGAAGCATACGCGACGATCATTTTAGAGGTGCAGGTTTCGATTCCCGTCGAGAACACTGAACATTTGCATATTTTTCATCTCTCCTGCTTTAAAAGAAACCTAATGAATCTACAAGCAACACCCGAACTAAAAAGGAGGTGGACGATAATTCGTCATCGCCAGGATTAATCGTCTGGGTCCCCTAGTCTCCAATCGTTCTTTAAAAAGAGGAGTACATAAGATATTTTCTCCCTCTTTTCCTCATGTTTTCGTGATTTAACTTTAAGCAAACACAACGCGTATTCAAAAGTTCATGGTTGGATTCTAGGCGAGGTCATTGCACTTTTTTCACGTCTCATGCTTAAAGAAACCTAATCAATCTACAAATTATCTTATAATTTATGTATTTACATATTTATTAATTTTATAAAATTTGATATCTCTGAAAGAAATGATACACTGTTTATTATATTTAGCATAACAAGAAATGACACTGTATGGTAACCATGTCAGGGTTTCCAAAACAGAAATAAAATAATGGGTTTTGAAAACAATGTCTTAAAATTCTTTATTTTGTCTTAATTTTCATGCCCTCTTTCTTATATTTTCACTTATTTCTTTATTCATTTTTGTTTCTTTTAACATTTTCTTAGTTTAACGTTTAACATTAAATTTTTAACATTTTCTTCGTTGTCCTTCGAATTTTATTTAACCTTTTAGCTCATAATTATGTTAGGCTCACCATCAGCTGAGCGGTAAAGTCGCTGAATGCGGGTAGTTCGACATGGGATCTAAGCCCTGAGAACGTGCTGGCTGCATGGTTGGTTTTCATGTTTTCCCCCACGTATAAAGTGGATACGAGCCAGTTTTCCTTAAAAATTCCTTCACGATGGCATCTCTCCCATAGACAAATAGCCCTCGATTTGCTTTGTCTAATCAATTAAACTAATTATACTAGGTTAGACTGCTTAAATATGGAAAAGCGAAGAAAGGCTATTTGTCCTAGGGAAGGGATGCCTTCGTGGAGGAATTTATAAGTGACTGGCTAGTATTCATGTTGTACACATACATTAAAACCAACTACGCAGCTGACTTGTTCGTCTGGGGTCGAACTCGGATCGTACTTTCAATATTTTGTGGTGTTTAATCATTCGCCCACTAGTGGGACTTCTGGTTCTTCGTCTGGCTAGTGCGGCAAGTTAAAAATCCGATATCAAATTATAAATTGTCTTTTAAATGATATGAAGAACGTTGTACATTCTCACAGCTATGATTGAAGGAACTGCTAGGGAACTTGCCATCTGTTAGATATCAACTCTTTTGTCCGTGACACCGACTATACCAAACATTGTTTCTCCAGAACTTGGCCCTAAAAAAATAAGTAACCTTCATTTTTTTCCCTTTGGTTTTACGCTGTACTAGTTTTTCAAAGTTTTAGGTTTTTAAAGGGACGCAAAAATGCAAACAATAAATTTAAACGGCTATTTTTATTTATTAAGCAATATAAACGTTCAGCCTTATTTTAAAGTAAAGATTCACATTTCCTTTTTTAATTTTCTGTTGTTTTATTTACATTTGGCATTTGTTTCGTTACTTAAATTTGAGTTACTGAATGGCAAAGCTATTATCGTCATTTGTTTCGTTACTGAATGGCAAAGCTATTATAGCTTGAAAGCTGTTTACATTCTTTTCGCAACATGCCTATGGTTAGTTTATCGCTGTAAATAGGCCCAAACTCACTACCAAAAGGAAAAAAGAGCCGGTCCTACACTCTACCTCTGCGCTATCATTTCATCTATTATAAACAGGTTTTTATTGTTCACTTCGGCAAAGTTGATTAGCATCTGATTGGAGCGGAAACCATCGATTGGTACAATGCCGTCTATTGGTGACAATGTGAAATGCTCTTTATGAGTGTTATTTCGTTAAACCTGAATAATAATGTAATTTTTTAAAGTTTTAGATTTCTTCCTTTGCATAGGCCTAATTCTTTACCTTGATGTCAAATTTCAAGTATCTGAGTCATTTAGAAGTGGTCTAGGTTTTTGATGAGTGAGTCAGTCAGTGAGTGATGAAAATAAAACTTTTCAGACCTTAATAATTCCATAACTATAAGAGATAGGTTAATAAAATTTGGTGACTATTAGACACCAAAAGTGAATGTCTATTAGACATAAAAATAAAGTGTTCGTCTATTAGACATACCAAACTGCAAGTTTGTAGGTCTAATAGGTTTTGATTAATGCTATGGCCGAAAGTAGCTTGAAAGGGTTGGTGTAAGATACACATGGCCGGTGTCTCGTTGTTCTCTTTTCCGCCTGTTCTGAACTTGGCTGACACATTGCCGTGTATCTAAACAAGAATAAAATATCTCATTCACATTCTGCTTGAAATATATACTGTAAATGAATTGCTTATTAGTAAAATAAAATGAAGATTCATTCCGCATGAGGCTGGAAATTTGTGATGATAGAACAACCACAGTAAACATCTAAGACAATATGAAACATTAAATTTTGTTTTACTGAAATATTGTTTAGTTTTGCTTTAAATTTAACACTGAAAAGGGCATTAAAGATAATGAAGGAAAAACGTAACTATTATTGCTTAGATTTTTCTGTCTCTTAATATTTCAGGTAATGGTTCATTTCAGCTACATTATTTTTAAGACTTACGTTTAATTACAACATGCTTAAGTTTGTAGTTTTTTAGCACATAGATAATATTAAATGAATTTGCATGCTAATGGTAAATTTTAAATAAAATAATTTTCATTGGCGGGTACTCAGCCGACTTAAGCTTGGCCACTATTAAGGGCGCAAGTGGTGGCCATTTTATTGTAGAAGCACCTAATAAGTGGGCCACCGTTACCTTCTTTGAAGGGACGGACAGTTACAGCCATGCCTTTTCGGGAATCTAAACTGGGCCCTTTGGTAACGCAGTAGGCTCTCCTGACCACTATAAGGCGAGTAGGCAATGTCTGGGAGGCGAGTAGGCAATGCACCTGAAAATAATTTAAAATTACTTATTAACTAAAAAGCTTGTTTTTCATGTAAATAAGATTATATTTAATTATTCAAGTTTCAATGCGTGTTATGCATTTCATATTAAGTTCATTGGAATACATACCAGTGTTTTTGCTTATGTTATCGTAACAATTTGTTCTTGCTTTTAGTTTCTGGAAGATTTTGACACCTAAATTTTATTTTTATTAGTATCACTTTGTGGTATTTATGTTTCAAGTTTTTCTAATAATTCTTTTTAATTTAATTCTTTCCATTCTGCCTCTTTACGAAACCAGATTCTCTCATTCCAGAATATCTGTAGATTTTGAAAGAAAAGTAGTTTTACTAGTTTTGAACAGGATCCAGGTTGCTTGGTAAATTTGCATTTGCATATTTTAATTTAAAAACTCACGAATGTTGAGATAGAATAAACTTAAAACATTGAATTATCTGTCTGTTTGTTTGATGGTTAGTGGCAGTATAATGATTCTGGTAGTGATAATTCACCAGATAAAACAAACACAACACTTGAGTTTTATGGTAACTGGCCTCGTTTAATTAGTTGGAACACGCAGACAGGTGTTAGAATATAATCGAATTACATCAAAACTTATGTTCACTTGCTCTTGTTTTATAAGTTGCGCATTCTACTCTAACTATATTTTAATCAACATTCTGAAGCAAAAAAAAATCAGTATATAAGAGATAACATTTGCTTCCATACATTGGCTTAAAGCCACATTAAAATTCTTAAAATTTATATTTCTTTCATTTTTGCATTCAGTTTTAGTTCTGCATTTCTCTGTGTGGCCTACGCAATTATTAGAGCTATAGAAATGCTTATTCAAAATGGGCATCCTTTCTAAGCAAAACATAAAAAGAAATCTTTATAAAGAAAAATAAAAGTGCCTCTATAACTTTTTAAAGCTGAATTAGTGAGCAAATTTTATTTAATGTGAATACTCACTGAATTACGAAACTGCATTAATTCTTCGTTAAGAACATTCTGAAAATTTCACAATAATGAAGTAAGTACTTTCAGTAGGGTAACGCCTTATTAAAAACCAAATTTTAAGCAACTGCTTATGCAGATTAAATGAAGTGTCACAAATTTCCATATTCAAAATTAAGAAGCCAACTATCTGCAGACGCAGGAAATTCCTTTAATAATATTTAATAATGCTTTGGTAATTACGCTTAGAAAAATAAACGACATTTTCATGTGTTTCTTTTAGTTTTCTTTCGCTCGAGTATATTTCTGAAATGACTGCATTAAATATTTTTCTTCTTTTTCCTGTAAAAGATTGTTCTTAAGCTCTATAATCTAACTGGAATGCGTTTTAATAATCAAGTCAATTTCCTCTAGCGATGACATAATACACTTTCGCGTTATTTCGCTCTCTGAAGCCAAGCTTCTGATTCTTTGCTTGTTTTCCGGTAATAACTTTATTCCTGAAAATCTTGTTAAGCGAAGGAAATGAGATAGCTTTTCGTTAGAACAGAAATATTGAGCTTCTGCATTTCGCCGTTCATGTCCTTGTCTATTTATGAAACAAGTGTTACTACGCATGAACGGAGCTTGACACTAAGTGCCCCTCACGGTGCGTTAGTCGCGTTGTATTATTATTGATAAACATGCATAATCTGCTTACTTACGTGGCGAAAGCTTTCCAGTGTAACTAAAACAAACATAAAAAATTATTCCACACGAGAGAGTAAATGCTGTTCATAAAAGCTCATTATTGTTAGCAGAAGGGTTGTTAAGGAAAACATATCTACCTATTCATTATTAATAAAATTAGAACAATGAAAGCTGCTTCCTACTCTAAATAATAACACTGAGTATTGTTTGCGATGTCGAGTATTTTTAGTGATTTTACTGACCTAGTTGAATGTATTACGCACGAAATAAGCAATGAATTCTACATTCTCGTTGTTGAATTAAATTTTGTATATTTCTATAAAAAGAAACTCTATAGTTACGGTACAATAACCATCAGATGAACTGTAAAACAATTTTAAATAAACTTTATTTGAGGTCAACTGATTAGGTTTTCTGCATTTCATATGTACATAACGTAATTATATGGTTGATTTTACTCTAAAGATGTATTATTTCTTTGCAATTGTTTGCGGTTTATCATTTAAACTATCAGCCATCTTGCCACTCTGTGTCTCTGAAAGGATAAAACAACTGTAGCACAACAAGAATTTGAGATTATGAGACATCGCCAAGCCTTTTCTCATCTTTTATGTAAAAATCTAAATCATTCATCTTGCTAAATTCCATATTTATAATTCTTCTTTGAGAGTGAAAGATATAATGTATAGCATTGATATACATTATTGATATACATTATATTGATTGTATAGCAACTGATTAGGTTTTCTGCATTTCATACGTACATAACGTAATTATATGGTTGATTTTACTCTAAAGATGTATTATTTCTTTGCAATTGTTTGCGGTTTATCATTTAAACTATCAGCCATCTTGCCACTCTGTGTCTCTGAAAGGATAAAACAACTGTAGCACAACAAGAATTTGAGATTATGAGACATCGCCAAGCCTTTTCTCATCTTTTATGTAAAAATCTAAATCATTCATCTTGCTAAATTCCATATTTATAATTCTTCTTTGAGAGTGAAAGATATAATGTATAGCATTAATTTATAAATATTGGCAATTTATTTACAGGAAAGGCAAGCCCTTATCAGGATCACGAGTCTTTAAATACGATCTAAACATGCTGCCAGTTACACAAAGAGAACATGCACCTGAGAAGCTATAATTTCTTTTATTTTCTTCCTTCTATTTGAAAGAAGAGTGATTGAAAATGGAAATGGATCCCTTTGGTTCATTCCAGGTGAATCTAATTATTATTCACGATACTTCGCCGCTATAGAGACGTTAGGCTTTTCAGAACAAAACATGTGCAGATCTCACTATGCCGAGGTCTGTACCACTGTGGTTCCTCCCAGTACCGCACGAGCATTTAAGGAGGAATACCATAACTGATATAAATTTTAAAAAGTGAATAGTTTTTTCTAATTATAATATTCGTCATTTATGAGCAGCTATGTCATGCGGAGCATGTTGAGCAATATTAAAGAACTTCATCGTGCTTTTCTCTTTTGTTTAATGACCGAGTGCATTATTTAACAGCCATTATTCCTGCGTCACTAAAATGGCCGAAGCGTTGGCCATTTCGTTCTGGAAGCACCTAATAGGTGGTCATCGTTGTTGCTATGAAGATATCTGAAATTGCAACCATACCTTCTCCGGGGTTCGAACTCGTGTGCCCATCGCTAAGCCAGTCAAGGTCACTAACGACTATACTGGCTGGGCGGTCAATGTCATCAAGCAGAGAGGCGTTTTGTAAGAATGAAAAAACTGATTTAAAAAGTTATGAAAATGTCTCATTTCAAATACCCAAAATATAAGCCTCACATACTTGTATTTTATTTAAGCTGAACTTTTAATGTATCAAAATTTGCTTAAACTACACTCATGTCTATAAATTAAGGATAATTCGGAGTCACGCGGAAATCGAATTCTAAAATAAATATATCACCTGTAAAATCACTACACACATCTTCAAGAATCATACGCAAATTTTAGGAAGTAACCAGATGACACCGATAGTACGTCACAATGACGAGAGTGTAAGAGAGTGATATATAAGGAATAAAGGCAAAGAAGTAAAATTGTTTGCAGGCGCTTTATAAGCATTTCAGTGCAATAACCGCACAGTTATGACACAAAGGACGCATTTGGATGATTTTTTGCGTGGTAGAATTATCGGCAGTCTGGAATGTGGGCGTACCCAACTGGAAGTATCAGACTAACTTGGAATTGCCCAGAGTGTCATCTCCAGTCTTCAGCAATGATTCCAAGATGATGGTAATGTGAGTAGACGTTACAGCATAGGTCGCCTCAGAGTTACAACGCCGAATGAGGACCGGTATTTGGCAGTTACTGCCAAAAGAAACAGGCAGAGCACAGCCTCAGACCTGTCTCGTCAGCTCTCTTCAGCCACTAATACGACAATTTCAAGGCAGGCCGTGTACAGACACTTAGGGCAGATTGATCTATATGCTCGTAGACGGTCAGATGCGTTCCGCATACTGCAACTCACTGTCGCCTGCGGTTAGCCTGGAGTAGAGAGCATGCATTGTGGACACCGCAACAGTGGGCTTGTGTGATGCTTTCCGACGAGTCCAGGTTTAGTTTGCAGTCTGATTCTCGCCGGACTTTCATATGGAGAGCTCCAGGTACCCGTTACCACCAAGAAAACATCACTGAACGATACCGTTACGGTGGTGCAGGAGTGCTCGTTTGGGGTGGAATTATTCTGGGTTCCAGAACTGATCTGCATGTTCAAATTGGAACCATGACAAGCAAAACCTATCGGGACGTCATTCTGGAACAACATGTACGTTTCTTTCGGGGCGCCATTGGCGCACAATTTGTGTTTATGGATGACAACGCCGTCCTCACCGTGCAAACATCGTAAGCGAATGCCTTCAATCGGAGGATATCACCCGTATGGACTGGCCAGCATTCTCACCGGACTTGAATCCAGTAGAGCACGTGTGGGACATGCTTAGCCGACGAGTTGCAGTCCGTCAACTTCCTCCTACATGTCTACCGGAACTTCGGAGAGCATTGCTTTTTGAGTGGTGTAATATCCCACCAAGATCAGATCGTCTGGGAGACATATAATGTATTAACAATCATACGAACCATGTAATATTGGTTTATTGTAGATAGGTTTTTTGTAATTTGCTCCGGGGATAAAAAATCGCTAATTTTTTAATAATATCAAACATATAGCATCTTTTTTTGCTCTTTACCTTTTGTTTAATAAACAAGCTTTACAAATAAGTCAAATTTGTTTTGCTTCTAACTCTTCCTTTGCCTGATTTTGCGTTATCCTTAATTTCTGGACATGAGTGTGTGATTAACTGTTTACTGTTTGTACTTTTATACTGAAAATTGATAACTAGCGTTGTTGAAATTAATTCTATGTTCGTTAAGCAGATATGGCAAATTGGGTTTCATAACTACCGAATGCTACATCTCTTCAGCCGTTAACACATTTATTAACAGTTAACACTTTTCAAATAACTGTTTGCTCATCTGCAGTCTTTTGCATAATTTTCATTAGCAGTTTTTTCTGATACATGGCAGAATGGAAGAATGAACAGGTACTTAAAGATTTACTAGTTAATTAACATCTGGAAAACAATATTATCATTCTATACATCCCATATTTTCACTGCGAACTGGCAGTGGAGGAAAAGTATCAATTTACTAGGTCGAAGCATTGAACATTAAGTAAACACCAACAAACTATGGTATGATTATACAAGTTTTTCCGTCTGAAAAAATTTTTAAATAAATATTTGCGTAGAGTTAAAAGTAAAGAAAGCAAGAACGGAACTTAAGCACTCAAAATCTGGGAATAAGAAGTAAAATGCGATGCTGCATTTGGAAGTTAATAGAATTAATTTAAGGGTTAAGCTTCTTTTTAAACCTTTTACGATACATTTTGTTTCACGAAAATATATTAATACGCATTTAAGAGAGGGGCTAATTGAATAATATCTCTTACAGTTAACAACTTAAGTTTAGAACTTTATAACTATTCTACGTACCATTAATTCTGATTAATTTCCAGATTTTCAATGCTTAAGTTTCCTTTTAGAGTTTCTAGAAAACATTTATCAGCTAATATAAAAATATGAGATATAAAGGTAAAAAATCACTTACTGTCTTGTGTTTACATTACGCGAAAATTCACTTTTTCAAAAATTTTGTTGTCAGAAAATGTATGTCTGCTGTTTATATCAGCATATATATATGTTATATATATGTCTATGATTTGCAGATGCTTTATTTTTATCGCGATACTTCTCACAGAAATGTTTTACAGCTGTGACCTTTTTTCATTGCTTTATTTTCTTTATTACGATGTTTTACAGCTGTAGTGTTTTCTCCTTGCTTCCTTTTATTTCCAGATGTTTGATAATAATAGTACATTTGAGGTTAGTAGCCAAACTGTTTTGTTTTAATAATAAAGTAGTAATTTTTCTTTGATATGTTAATTAATATTAAACTTTTGAGATTGTCACTGCTTATAGTTTATGAAGTTTTACCTATCGAAAGTATAAATTATACAGAGACTAACAGAAATTTTTACATGAGCAGAAATTAGGTATTCTCTTATTTGCCTCAAGATAGGTATTCTAATGGCAAACTCAAAATTTGGTAGAAAACGTTTTAAAATTATAAGTCCCTTTTTAGTTACTTAATAATAACTCCATGTACACTGGGAAAAAAGGGGACTGTTCTAAATCTTCCGTTCTACTGAGCCAGTTGACGAATTTCACATTCCGTTTTTCATGTCTCGAAAGCACGATTTAGGATATCATTATTCTAACATATATATTTTGGCACAAAATCGGAAATTGTCTCAAATGGAATGTCAGCGTTTTTCCATAATTCCATTTTACGGCACAGATTTGCCTAAGTATAAAATTTGGTGCTAAATTTAAGGGGAAATTCAAAAATTCGTCTTGGCGCATTTTTTTACTTTGCGTCAAGAATAATTCACTTGGCAATATTCTTAATTCATAACAACCTATTTTTCTTTCCCTTTTCTTCATTGTACACGAGCAGAAAAAAGGTCATCGTTCATATTTTCAAACAATTTTAACAAAGTGAGTAAACCACATTTGGCGTTATTATCGCTCAAACAAAAGCTGCCAAATTTCATAATGTGCCAATATGCAATTCATGCATATCTTTAAAAAGATTTGAATAAAAATTTCTAATATTTTGCAGGTGTGCCTACAAATACATCTCCTGTAAGATGATGTTAAAAATTTTATAGGTTATACAAAAGTATTTTAAAAACTTTTATAAAAAATATTTAAAAATACAAATTTCAAAAATAAAGCATAAAAAATGTGCGAATTATATTTGGATTAAGACAAAATTTTGAATTCTGGAAGAAGGAATTAAATAAGTTTACTAAAAAAAGAGATATTAATAAATATGTATCAAATTCAATTAACATTGAGGAGCTAAATTTTTTAGAGACAGTTTTTTTAAAAACTACTTCTACGATTTTTAGAAAACTTCACAATTTGGCATAATTTGAGTCGCAGAATCAAAATGTGGAAAAAAATTGGCATGTCATTTCAGAAAAAATCCGGTTTTGTGTCAAAATACCTATGTTAGAAAAATGCTATATATTAATCTAATACATATCCTAAGTCGTGCCTTCGAGACATGAAAAACGTAAGTTGAATTTCGTCAATCGACCCAGTAGAACGGGAGATGTAAAACTGTGCCCCCGTTTTTGCTTCCTTGTACGAAGAAAAAAAGGAAGTATAGTAATCGCGATAAATTTCGGGTCTCATATTTCAACAAAAATATCCATTTATTCCGCTATCGAATGCAATTTAACGATGTTTTTGTGTAATATCTAAACGTAAGGACAGAATAAAGGACTTTTTTCCCCCAAAAATATGATAAAACTGATTTAAATGGATTCTGAAGCGATTTTTTCGTAGCATCTGCGCGTACGTACATACCTATGTATGTATTTCGCATAACTCAAAAACGACTAGCCTCAAAACCCTGAAATTTTTTATACAGGACGGCTATAACATGTAGATGTGCACCTGGCACTTTGGTTGTAATCGGCTGCACCAAAAGTATATAAATATATGTATATAAATACATATATATATATATATATATATATCCACTCTGTTACTCGGCTCAGTGAGCTCAGTTTGTTTATTCTTATATGTTTGTAAATTGTGCATTTTTTGCTTGAAAATGCTTGAATTATATTGTTCTTATGTTTCGGTTAAGATATTATGCCTTTAGTTAACCAGCATACAATAATTGTGGAATTATCAACAATTTAAAAGTTTTTGAGTGGGTCTAAGCCTAAGTTTTGTTTTACATGGCAGCCATATTTGTTGGCATTTGAAACTTAGCAGAATAGTGGAAATGTTGCCAGTCTAGGGAAACTAAGCTTCACAACAACAAAGTAATGCCCTTTTTTATTATTGGCAATTAAATTATGCTTAATTCATTCTATAATTATGGTTTAAGTTATTAGCTGGTTTTTGCGTACAAATTGTAATTTTACTTGTAAAAACTTTTTAATTGTTTTAACTGTATTTGGTGATTTATGTTTTTCTATATCTTTCAATTTTTAATGAAAATATTTTGAATTTTTATATATTTTTACCTTACCGCGAAGTGAGAACTGAATGAATTAGTAGCGCATGAGTATTAGGTAAGCGGCACTGAATTGTCTGTGTTTTGGGCCGAAATGTGGATACGGTAAATAAGTATTAACTTTAAAGAGTTTTAAAGTGCGCATTTATTCTGTTGTGGTTTATGCACTACCGACGAAGTAGATTTAATTCAAAATTCGTTAACTGTTAATTCAGTATGTTTAAATGAAATGCAGGAAAATTGCGTATAATTTAATATTCCATGAAGTCATGTGGTGTACACATAAGTTTTTTTTTTTTTTTTTGAGCAGCGTACATTGATTGACATTTACTTCAATTCATAAAGATTAAAATTTCGTTTTAGTACAAATTTAAACTAACAAGCATTAAAATCTGATTTTAGTGCACTACAATACGTGCGTCATATAAAATTCTTGAACGATCAGAAGTTAGTTAAAACTATTGTTAAACTGTAGAAGTTTAAGTTCTTAATGCTTATTTTTGTTTTGGAACAGGGATTGTAAATAATGTAGAAATCAATCAGTATTTAAGTTGAACTCTAAGTCACTTTGGTAGAAGAGCTTAGAAGTTCCTAGTACAGCGTGCTCTGCTTTTGGCACTTTTGCTTTAATTTTACGACTTTTCGGCCTTATTGTTACGTGCCTGTTAGTATTCGCCGGTAATCTTTAATAAAGGCCAATTCTCTTAGTTATTTTCGTGCAATGGGGTTTTATTTTTGTTCATGTTAAATTAGTTTCTTAATTTCGATCTTATGCCCAAGTTTAGGAGTACTAAAAGCACGAGAACAAGTCATCTGCGAATCATATTTAAATTCGAATAAAGGGCAAATTTAACTCTTTCTTTGGACTTATTAATGACTAGGAACTGTGCGATTTACTCGTTACACAGTTCTTAAGTATTCTAGCTTCATGGACCACAAATGTAGCTTGAACATTATAATACAAAACTCAACAGTACGAAAACATAGGAACTTCTCATAAATTACAATGATATATTTAAGTTCTTAAACTGTTTACCACTTATGTTGATTCCATAGCTTTCTTCAGACTATGTTGTAAAGGCACAGAAAATACTCTGATTATATGCCAAGTTGTAAAATAATTTGAAAAAAAAATATAGAAAGAAACTCGTTATGAGGTGGAGCATAAAACATTTTTTCAGAGCCGTTATACATAATGCATCTCTAGAACCAGTTTTATTATTCACGTGCTTCGAATGCTTATAAAATTGCCAGTTAGATATGTACCAAATCACACTGTTACATCTGTAAGAGTTCCAAATAACTTATTAGACAATACAGTCGTAATTAGGATAAGGCCTTGCTTATGCTCTTCCAGGTTAATTCACTCAACAAAAAAAGCTAAAAGAAAAAAAAATCTAGAAATTTTTCAGATTCAGCTCCAAGAAAATCTGAATTTTTTCAGATTTTATATTACGCCCAAAGAGACTTTTTTTAACGATTTGTGTGCTACCTTTATTTATTAAATATCACGTTCTTCGTACTTAAACCATAAATTTTAATTTAATAGCAATATCGCAAAATAATTTAAAATATGTTTAGCATATGTTTAGCATATGTTTAGAATTTCCGGTACACAGTCTCGCGCCGTGGAGATATTTTTTTTCCGTACAATGTTCCCATTGCTCGTCTTGAAGTCGTTGAGTTTCTTAATCAGAAATTCATAAATGCTTTACAAAATATGAGATAGATAATAAAACAAATTCCAAATTTGGTCTTCCAGATGCTCACATTCGGGTTGAGACGTACGTTATTCAAAATTCAATGGTTCTGGGTATCTTTGTTTTATCACAGTGCGAGAAACATACGTATATTTATGTGGATTCTTCATTATTTAATTTCTTTAAACATAATACAGATCTATAATATTTGGTGGCAACAATTTGAAAAGCAGAACTCCGTTTATACTGAAACGTTACAAATGCCAAAATGAAATTAATAGCCTTTCTGAGCTAACATTTTGTCTCACCTCTTTACCTCATTTGAATAATTAAATTAAGCTACACAAAAGACAGAAATAAATTGCCAGTCTGTGCCTGTTTGAACAAAAATCGTCATTTCAAAATGGAATATAAATTCAACAATATTAATCTAACCCAGATAGAGACTAATAAGCTTTACGCAGGCTGGGGCATAAATTCAAATACACTCTTACTAAAATAGGATCTAAACCTAAGCCTAAAATGTTCACCGCAAGATCAGCATTAGCATCGCCAAAATGCCTTTACCAGGCTAAATGCTCCCATTCCTAATTCATAAAATTTGGAACTTTCTGCTTGCAACTCAGATCTACGTAAATTCTGGAATGAGCGCCATGCGTCAAAGAAGTGAAAGGAGTCAGAAAGGAAAGAAGTAAATTAAAGTAACATTTCGTCAATAAATCTTAGATATAAATTCCATATGAATTAAACGTCAGCCTAAAGATGGAAACGGTAGGCCTAGAGAAAAGACAGAACGTGAAGACCGAGCGATCGTCAGAGCGGCACTCACAGCCCCAGATGCATCATTATCATCGATTGTGCGTGCAACTAGTGCTTGAGTGACCGTAAGGAGGATTCATAGAGACAGCTCACTGAAAGACGCTGAGGTCACGGTGCCCCTTGCGCCGACTACCATTGACCTCTGTACAACATCAAGCCCGTTTGCTATGGTGTCGGTCTCATTCGCACTGGAATGTCACTGACTGGAGTAGTCTTCAGTGATGAGTCCCGCTTTGAACTGAGTCCCGATGACCAGCGAAGGCGAGTCTGGAGACGGCCCGGACAGCGGTGTGATACCAACCTGACTGTCTTCCAGCAGACAGGCCGAAAACCAGGAATGATGGTCTGGGGTGCCATTTCATTTCATAGTAGGACCCCTTTGGTTGTCATACGTCGCAACCTTACAGCACAGCGGTACGTCGACGAAGTTCTAAAGTCTGTTGTGTTGCTCTTCATGTCACGCCACCCTGGGCTTACATTTTAGCAAGATAATGCCCGCCCCCACACTGCACGTGTTTCTACTGCTTGCCTTAGTGCTTGCCGAACATTACCTTGGCCAGCAAGGTCGCCGGATCTCCCTCCTCCTATTGAGCACGGTTGGAGCATTATGGGCAGGGCCCTCCAACCAGCTTGGGATGTTGACGATCTAACACCCCAGTTGGACAGAATATACCACGATATCCCTCAGTAGGACATCCGCATAATCTGTCAATTGATGCCAAGTCGAATAACTGCCCGCAGAAGGGCCAGAGGTGGATAAGGGGGAAGGGCCCTTTATATCACGCCACCCTGGGCTTACATTTCAGTACTCTCCCACACTTCACATGTTTCTACTGCTTGTCGTAGTGCTTGCCGAACATTACTTTGGCCAGCAAGATCGCCGGATCTCTCTCCTACTGGGCACCTTTGGAACATTATGGGCAGGGCCTTTAAACCAACTCGTGATGTTGACGATCTAACGCGCCAGTTGGACAGAATTTGGCACGGTATCCCTCAGGAGGACACCCGCAACCTCTATCAGTCGATGCCAAGCCGAATAATTGCTTGCATAAGGGCCAGAGGTGGACAAACGCGTTGCTGACTTTTTTACTTTGTAAAGCTCGATCACTTGAATAAATCAGCCAATTTTTCTCAAACTGTAATCATTTGTTTTTCTGTACATGCACATCACTTCTACCGATTTTTGTCCCATTCGGATAACTCCATCTTGGTGCGTCGTTTTTTTTTTGTCTAAGACTGTATGTTGCATTTAATTTGTCCAGTTGAACAGTGCATGATTTTAATTTGAGAGATAAATTGAAGATCTCATTATGTTACATCGAACAACACAGTATCTGAGCAATGATATTTTGCCAGATAATGCAATTATCACATGGGAGATTTCATGCTTCATGGAATGCGACCAATAGTCGTTAACATTTACCAATCAATATGGGTAATTAATATACCAGAATTAAAATGCCAAGATTCGAGATACAGAACGATGAAATTATAAATATTTCCAATATGAATGCGCACATTTAAAATTATAATTCATAAATAATTAACCGATTTCAAAGAGAAAAGGTTTCAAATTTTATGGGAAAATATTTCTTCCCCTTTTTGGTAATTGTAACTCAAATATAGTCATGGTTTCAAATTTTATGGAAAAATTTTTCTTCCCCTTTTTGGTAATTCTAACTCAAATATAGTAATGGTTCAATAAATATGATCTCATAGGTTTTTAATAAGTTTCGTCGGGCTTACAGGACATTAGAAAATTTAAAATGAATCGAGCACTGTTATGTATTGCTTGTGCAAACATAGGACATTAACATAGGACATTATATCAAAAATATAGAAAAGAAATGTTAAGAGATTTTTTACAATTCTGTACATCAATGCGGAAGTCAAAAATTTATTTTATTTGGAAAAATTACTTTGTACCTTGAGTTCTTTGATATGTTTTTATTTCGTGAAATTGGAGGCACTGAAGTTATGAAATTTTTAAGATACGAGGATAAAGTGAGAAATGCCTGGTTCAATACCTGGTACTAATAGAAAGAGAAAATGTAAGAACTTTGACATTAAAGTTACAGAAGTTTCTTTGCTTTAAATTTTCTAAACTTTCGCAAATAAAATTTATTTAATTATTGAACTTCGAAATGATACGTTAACATAACATTAATTTTAAGAACTTAGGAATTAGCTTCATTTCTTACTTGAAGTCGTGTTTTCGAAACGAAAGAAAACATGGTGGATTCCGGAAGGAAGATGAACCCATCCCTTTGATGTTAGAAATTTGTGTGTAAGTTCTTAACACGAAGTGCCGAGTTTTTTTTTCTACCTAGAAGTGCCAACAGCAGTCCAATCGACTGCTGAGTGAGTTAAATGTATAAATTAAAATACAGATGCTTTTTAATACGTTTAATTACTCTTAATTATTAACTCTTTAATAACTTCTTTAAAGAAAACATATTATTTTTATAAAAAATATTTTTTTATAAATACCACTTACCTTTAACAATCTCTTTGCAACCTGCTATTGACAGAAAGCCAAAGTTATAATACAAACAGTTGGTGAAGAGTGTTTGATATGTTATATAAGCTAGATATTCTTACAGTAAAATTAAATAGACATATGGGAGTATTAAAAGTGGATTCATTGTGAAACTTATTTAATGTAGTGCAGTTATTTACACTTATATTTACCAAGACTAGATGGATTTCACAAACAACAAATACTCAAAAATGAATTTCATATTTACAGTGGAATAAATGATTTTGAAACACTGAAGTGTTATTTCTACCATTACACAACAAAGTCACATGAGAAGCTTTTGTTTAATTCCTGATGTCCCTTAACGACTTAATATTCGGCTTGCGGAAATGCAAAGCTGGTGCCAAAACTAAAATCATTCCCCACGAGGTATGGAATATTCTTGTTTTTATCTGATTCCAAGAGACAGAAGTAAGTTTCTGATGGTACAGAAAGAGGAAACACCATCTGCAGTAGTTTAATTGTAGCACAGTTTCGCGTCCAGTCCAATGGTAAGTATATTTGATCAGTGCGCTGCTTGAAAAACAGGGTTTCAACTGCAGAATATTTCAGGAAGCACACAACGTACGTTTCTTCATTTGAAGACGATAAGCCAATCATTCTTTATAACAGAATGCTCATATAAGTAAACAATTACGTTCTATGAAATATTCTCTATACATTGCCCATATATATCCTTAAAATTCATAAAAACCTGAAAGAGTCCAATAATCAAACAAAACCTCTACACCCGAACTCATAAAACAAATGGATCAATGCGTCTAAGAAGACCGTAGTTCGATTATATATTTCACGAAACAAGCCACGTCATGGCAGACTGTAAAAAGTGACGTATAGAGAAATGACAGAATGTGTATTAGCTGCCAGGAAAATGTATGCATGTTGCCAAAAACTTCGAGTACTCTTCGCATTGAAGCACTTGCTGGGAATCATCAGATTAATCTGACTTTCTTTTGCAGTACAATTTAGACTGCAATAGAATGTCTGTAATTTATTTGTATTTTTTAAGCGTACTTTTTCGCTCCTCAAAGAAGTTTACATACGTGTTTCCAAACACACACTTGTGAAAACATACCTAAACGCCAGTCATTTCAACATCCTGCATTACTGTACGTGGTGGTTCTTACTTGAATAACACTCTGGACTCGCTGTTCTTCTGTAGCAGTCAGTTAAAAGCTTTAAAACTGCATTATTCAAAAATAATTAAGTGTTCCATAACCTCGTGATGGAAAATTTTAGAGTTGTTCTCGACATTCCTATTAACAAAGCGAATAAGAGAGCTCTCTTGAAAGTACATGAAAATTAATGGTCCTGTCCTAATTTAGTGACGAAATAGTTTCTGCCTTTTAATTCAGGGTACAGACACAGGAGAAAGACACTCAGGACACATAAATGCTTGAAAAGTAACTGCGTTGTCTTCCAGATGGAACGAGTGCGGAATTTTTTATGTGACTGAATGCTATGCTAACCGTCAGACTATTTTAAGAGTATAGATGAAGACTGTTTTTATTTTTTTAGAATTTTAGTTTTTAATTTTATAAGATAAATCATTTGTCTCTGTCTAAGTTCCAGAGAAAGTTTACATCTGTATCGCCCTATAGAATATTCTACATGCATTACACATATTAATAAAACAAGGTAACTCAGTTATCAAACTTTTAAAATAATTTAATATAATTATATATATATTATAATATATTATAGTAAATGACCTATTAGACTAGCACTTGCTAAATATATCAAAATCTATTTGCAAATTTACCCATTCATGGAATTTCTAAATCTTTAATATTCTCAATATTTCAAAGTTGCATGATTTTATCTTCCTTTTAAAATTGCCGAAAATCTTCATAATTTTTCCTGTTGCATTTTTACGAGCAAATGTTTACTCATAATCAGGATCATGACGTTGGACCCTAAAATGTTCAAGCATTTTCTTTTAAGTTTCTTTTGCTTGCAACTTTCTTCAGAGAAAATTAAAACATATAATCTTTGCATCTTTTTTCAAAAATCATAATGATACTGTATAGTACATACTGAAACTATGTTTAAAAAATATCTGACTTTCCATATTAAAAAATAAAATGATAGTATGTTGTGAAACCAAAAAGATAAATTTTCATTTACCCGTTTTGGTTGCGTAATCTTCCTTATAGCTTGTTACTAGAACTAGCTGAGCAATTTAAATTAATCATTTTTAAAATTCGAGATTTTGTATCTTCCATGAAGTTTAAACTTTCAAGAGCAAAATGCTTTTTCAAGCGCGAAGTCTTTTTCTAAGACTTCTCAATTTTAAAACACATGAAATTTCAAAGACATTGAAGATTCAGGAGCGTTTAGCTATTTCTATATCTAGAACTGATTTTATGCTAATGGTTTAGTTTTGCATTTCAGGTAGTTTGGAACACAGATGGCTCGTTGGCTCTTTGTTTTTGGCTGGAGGGGCCTGCTCATATGGCAAAACTATATCAAAACGCTACTGCAGTCCAATGCAAAAAACGTTTTCAAACGATTGCCACCTCTTATAAAATTAAACGAATGCTTAAAAATCACTCTGCTTAATTTTAACCGATAATAATAATGGAATCGAACAAAATATATATTAATAAAGAATATTTTAAATGGGTGAATCAATAAAGTATATTTTGTAATGAGGCGGAGAATTTGAAGTGTGATTCTACCAATACACGGGAGAAGATACGTATATACGAAGCATTTTCTTAAAAAACTTAGACATGCGTCGGATATTGATGAACCAAGAAAAATACAAGGAGAATTGTTTTAATTTTTTTTTTTCAGAATTCGTATTTCACAACAAAGATGTTTATGGAAGGAGAAGCTTACTTGAAAAACAAGTCTTCTGGAGAATGTTGTCGTGAAACTTGAGTTTAATGGTTTTCAGTACAGGAATAAATATTTACCGATGGTAATTTAATCCTTTTTTTGAAGGGCTTCACACAACGAATACTGTGAAAAATGGCGGTGCCTGAAGAAAAGTAATAAATGCATAAAAGATTTCATTTATAGCATGTTCATTTAAATGCAGAAGTAAAACTCTGATTTATATTGATAAAATCTTCCAATTAAGGAAACATGCTAATGCATAATGGCATTATTCTTTAGTAGGAAGAATGCCTAATAGCATTAATGGCATGGCATGGTATTAATGCCTTAATAGCACTAATTGCATGGCCTAATAGCATTAATGGTATTAGCATTTATGCCGAATATCATTATTCCTTCCATCTCGACACTGACAGGTGGCGGCTATAATCTTGGCCGTGGTGGTGTATCACAAAGTAAGCTTGGATAAGCAAAATAAGCTACGCAGTGTTTTTGTCATTGCGGCACATGAAATATTGTTCAGCTCAAAGTCATCTCGAGAGGTTAGTAGTAGTTGGAGAGTAATAAGAGACCTTAAGATTTATTTTCTGGAGAGTTCTATGTTAAAACGAGGACGGAACTGATCGAAATCGCGCTGTCACTTGTAACATTCTAAAGGTCCATATCAAGGCGTTTACTACCGCTTTGCCATAACAAATACATGAGTTTGATCTACGGATGTTCGCAGATCAGGAGGACTAGAAGCAGCAATAGCAACAGATAGTAACTGTTAGGGTATTTTGTGGTACTTTGATTACTAGGAATGTATAGCTTGTTTAGAATCAGTAATCCAAATCAGAATCACAAGGCGAATGATTTGGAACTTCGTATATTAATATATGAAGAACGTATGTATAAGATTTTAGATGTTGCTCTGCCTGCAAATTTAAAGAAGACCAATTATAGTGCGCAGTTCAAAACCTATTTTGCAGCAAAAAGTTCTAAAATTTTTGAGATAACACTTTTGAAACCTTTGAGATAAATGCAAACATTTACCTAAAGCAGAAACGCATGAATATTTATTTTTCTCCTAAAATATTATTTTAGCCTGCAGATATGAACTGAAACCATGAAGCTAGGAAATTATTTAGATTGTTAAATGCATATTAAATTAAAATATTCATCCGAAAACATAAAATGCGTTAAGGAAAATAACACAGCAAAATTATATAAATGCAGTTAGAAATAGACTTCTTATGGGCATGGAATTTTCATCGTAAAAAATGGCTTTTTAACTGAGTACCCTACATATGCTGTAGTGTTCCATTTCTAAGTAATATCAAAGGCTCCTTCCACTTTACTTACTTATATTAAAATTCAGAATACAATGATTCAAGTCCATGCACAAGTTAATGTCCTTTTAATCACTCTAAAATAAAGAAAATATTTTATAATGTAATTTTATTTATGTCATATGAAACACTTTAAATTATTTTTATTCATGAAATAAATATTTTGTTATAGCGGCCACAATAACAACCATCACAGTTCTAGGTAAACTGAAATCAGTGATTCTAGTGTTATACAAACATTTTCGATAATAAAATTTGCGTTACATCAGTTAAAATTAGCATAATCTACAAGGAAATAGAAAATAATTTTTGCTAATTAGAAGCTGTACTGAAATAAAAGCTATAAGAAAAGCTAATAAATTACATCATAAAAGAAGAATTTTTACAATGGCCCAAATAGATTTAAAAAAAGAATTCAAAACAAGTTGCCAAAAATATTCACAATTCAGACGCTGAAATAAGAGAAACAAAGAAATGCTGAGAAATAATTTCCGAGTGAAAATGGGAGAAAACGGACTAAATGAATAAATAAAGCTCGTGAGGTTAAACGAAGGTGTTTTTGATTAGGCCATTTATTTGTGTATTTTTTTAACAAACTTCTGCCTCTGGAATTAATGATCCTCATTCTTTTGACATTCGTTGTAAGTTTTGGGTGTTAAGAAAAATCCGAAAATCGATTTTTCATTTCGAAAAGCCTTACGTAATGATCAGTGCAGTTTTTTACAGTGTTACTTGAGTGCAGTTGTTTGTTATTTGATCTTCTTAAACCCTTATAACAGATTACATGAAAAAGGCATTACAGACATTATTTAGTATAATTTTACACTTACTGTTGCGTTAGTTTATTTCCATTTCTTCTAAAATTTGATTTCCCAAATATAAAATTAAATACAGAAGGGAACGTTATTGTTTAATTCTTCTGTAACTATGAAAAGTTAAGCGTATATGAAAGCTATTCATATTGATTCATGAACTGAGATTTTTTTATAAAACGTAAGAATAAGTTAACGACTTCTGCTGTCAAATGCCAACTGTTAGCTTCAGGTAGGAAGTAGAGCTCAAACATTGGTTTTTGATTTTTTGGAGCAAGTCCCATAATTTTTTGTTTAATATACTTAGTAGATTGGAATATTTTCTCTTTCAAATTTACTTTCTGTTTGGGAAACAGGGACAAGAGGTCCTAAGTTCCAAGAGTAAGATGATGAATATATGAAGGTTGGGGGACCATTGGATTATTTTCCTCCAAGATATTGTAGTGTTAGTCATTGCATATAATACGGAACATTCACGTGGTGCAGACTTTAAATTCCAGTTCATTTCTCTGGCAGGCTGTTGAAAGCCAGAAATCTATAGGATCTATAAGGTGATGTTGGTAAAAACAATAGTTGTAAGACATATCAGTAAGACATCGCTGTAAGACAAAAAGTGTTCTTAGACATCTCTGTAAGACTTTTCACCCACAGCGCATTAACTGAAAAATTATCATCTCATTCTGACTGATGGAAAAGAGGCTGGGATGAAGATCATCTTTTACGAACATTGAACGTTACTGAATGTGAATACCAATAAAATATCATCGTCGAATTTAGCTGTCAGTTTTGAGGAAAGCATTCAGCAGCTTTCCTCAGAATTGTTTCTCTGCGGCCGATGGTGAAGAAAATAGTAAACGACGAACACGTATTTGGACAAAATGGAACCCAAATTTTCTGTTTCTTTAGAGTCGCCATTTCACAGTATAGCCCAGCTCGTCTTACTTTCCCCGCACTTTCGAGTTTCCAAGTTAGATTAAGGTCTCCAGAGTAAAATTTAATTTGAGTTATTCTGAAATATTGCCTTTCTGTAATCAATATTTTAATGGTGCCCAGAGAAAGCGTCTTTGCAGGAAAACCTCACTGTAACAAAAAAATCACCAATCTATATATGTATGTAGATGATATGAACATTTTATCTAACAGTGGTGTTATGTGACCTCTTCACAATCAAAATATGGATTATGCTGATTATCCTTGCAGCAATTGATTAACAAGCTTGCTTATTTATTTGAGAAACATTATATTTCTTTGTTGTGTAGCAAATTCACTTAATTATTTAAGTTATGACTTAAGAATTAATTTTTATTATTATTCTAAATTTATGTTACACAACGTGTATTTTATTTAATATGCTATATTTATATTTGCTTTTGTTTAATTTTAATTAGAGGTATTGATAGTTAAGATTTATACGTATTTGCCACTCGTCACTCGTAAAAGCGTTGAAACACACAATGGAATTGGGTGCTTTTCTACGTAATACACTTAACTTACGTAATACACATTTCTTAACTTAAGTTGACCCATTCTTAATTTATATCACTGGGTGAACACAAATTAGCATTTTAAATTAAGATCACTTTCACGATTCTAGCTTTAACAGATTTTAAGATACAGTCAATTATTTAACTGA